>WAAG01060970.1:1737-15021 GCA_013390105.1 Tichodroma muraria
GGGAGGTGGAAACATTGCTGTGGGTTTGATCTTGCTTCTTCCCAAATGTACAAAGTTTGTCAATACCAGGGAATTTGCTTTCAGGGCACCTGGTACTGTATGACCTTTCAAATTTACTTCACATGGAGCAGGTCAGAGGTGTTCTGAGTATGGAGGCTGCAATCAGGCTGTTAGCAGAATTCAGAAAACGTGACAATTGTCAAGCCCAAGTGTCAGACAGCAGCAGGAAGGGCTGAGGCTTCTGCAGCTCCAGCTCAACATGTGCTGCTGTACACAGAAGCCCCAGTGGCTACAGGGATGCTAAAGAGGATAAATCAGATCTAATATCTGGCCCTGAATCATGCTGGAACAGCACAGCTCAAACATCTTCAGTTAAAATTCCTTATTCGCCAACACAGGCTTGTCATACTTGGATTACATTTAGGGGATGGCTCCTATCCCATGATGGTATTTGACCAACACCGAGGAACTGCTTGGGGAATTCCTCACAGGTATATACCAGAAAACAAGACAGCAACTTCTTTAATTTTGCTTTTACAAGAAAAAATGCAAACAGATCAGCTTGTGGAGTTTTCTCAGTCCTTGAAATTGTTTGGTTTGAGATTGACAAACTTAAGAAATGCAAAAATTTATATGTTAGAGGAACACAGAACTGCACTTGAGTGGTGGTGGGAGCATGTTCTCTTTAATTTTCTGTGTATTTTAGTGCAATGCACAAAACAAAAATTTCTTTTGCTCAGTCACTGGCATTTTTTAGACATACATGACAATAGGTATCAGCTGCAGCAAAAAATTCAGTGAAAGCTTGCTGGAAGCCACAGCAGATAGAAACACCAATCCATAGATTAGCATTTCAGTGTTATTATTCTTCAGCCTGTGCAGATGGTAGTTTGCCTAGTGCCTGCTCTTTTCAGGCACTGGCCCTAGTTTCAGGCACTATCCATGCTTTATCTAATTTGCATCATTTTAATTTAAAACAATAGTCTTTAAATTTTGCAATATTTTCAAGCTCAGAGGTGCCAGAATGACCCGGATAGTGGCAAACGCCTGGAGAAAAATACAGACAGAATCTGGAAGTGCTAGATTATGCTTATTCAAGCTCCAAGATTTCCAGCTGTCTCTGGTTTAAAACACTCTTCTCTCCCCAGAGGAGGTATATATTTCAGTGCACTTCCATGCTTCTGAAACCACTGATGCCAAGAGCAAAGCTGATTACTTTGTCAGTCAGGAGGAATTGGTACTCAATGGGTGCTGTCTCCTCCAATCTTCATAGGACCAATCTTGTTCATCAGGTACACTCTGCCACACTGAGAGTCTGAAAATATTTTAATTTATGGAGCCAATATGTCAATTTATTTTTGTTGACACTACAGGATTTCAAAGTCTGCCGAGAGGTTGAAGTCCTGAAAATTGTGGCCAGCTTGATACAAAGCTCCTGGACTCAAGAGATTTTGGATATTAAAGAGGGAGGCAGGTGCAGGAAACAAAGCTTGGCATGACAGATTATCCATCACACATGGCAGGGACAGGAAATGGCAGTGCCAAGAGAGCAGCAGCACCCAGCAGCTGTGGATGAGCTATGCAGAAGCCAGCCTACATCAACCTGATGTCAAGGAAAAACAGCTTTCAGAAGCTGATTTCCCTTGTCCTTTGATGAAATGCTCACCACAGCCCTCCTCTGGGTTACTGCAGAAAACAATTCTCTGTTTCTCCCCTGACCTTTAACTCCCCAGGATTCTTAACAACATGATGTAGTTTTCGGTCCGAACACGAAATCACTGCCAGTTTCTGTGCCAGGTGTGATGGTGAGAGTTCAGCCCATGCCTGTGATTGCACTGGGAGGCAGAATTATCTTCAGGTGGACAGACTGAAATGGGTTTTGCCCTCCTGGGGAGCACAGCCATCCACACCCTGCCCTGTTCCTGTGAGCATCCCTGCAGGCAAGGCTAGAGGGAAGACTGGAGATTTTTACAGCCTTCTGCATAAGTAGCTGGGAATTTTCAGCTAGAAGGAGCACTATCAGTGATATTTTTTAGTTTCTACAGAGTAACTACTAGTACTACTTTCCATAGTGCTCTATTACTTTTCCAAAAGGTGAAAACCAAAGACAAACAGATGCTGGGGTGTGTTCAAGGGGTCCTCTTCAGTGGGTGTTAGGAGCTGCTCATAGAAAGCATTGCCAGAAATGTTTTCATGTTGAATGAACTCTACGAGGTATTTGGGTGAAAAATGCAGCACGTAGGAGGTATCACGCTGAAACCCACTGCATAATTCTGGCCACCTCCTTCCTTCTGAGCCATATGATGCACCAGGCTATGTGACTCAGTGCAGGACAAGTTCAAGACATAGAAGACTAATAACAATAGGTAGAGAAATCTCTCTATTTCTTAACTCTAGTCACTTAGCAAGTGAATATTTGATCTTTTTTTAATACAAAATATCAATGTCCTGACGAGTCCTTGGCTGTGACTCACCTTGCAATACAAAACAATACAAGAAGGTCCTTCATTTAAGGTCCTGTTCTGGATTAAGAGGTTCTCCATTCTATTATGTTGCCTATACTTATATTGCCTGACAATTAGTATTATTATAATATTATACTAGTTATGAACAGAAAAACCACTGTAGGTGCAACTACTTTCTCATGAAAGTTTCATCAAAACAGAAATATTGATTTTTTAGAGTTTTAACTTGTTAGTTTCCAACCAAAACTAAAATACCTTCTCAGTGGTTCCTATCTAAAAATTAATATTACCAAGTTCAGGTAACACCTCCTTCCTTCTGAGGAAGCCTTAAAATTTGCAGGAAAACCAGGGCTGTAAGACAGCCTTAGAGCTCAAGGTCAGTATGGCACTGGTATTACATTTAGCTCCTAGCTCTGAAGTTTATATTCTCTTCACAAATAAGCATGCCTTTTCTTCAAATATATTTGATTTGAGTTCATATCCATGTTACAAACACATAAAGGTTTAACTATTTTGCTTTTTGTTCCAAGAGAGAAAAGCAAGCAGAAATACTTAGGAGAAAAAAAAAAAAGCCAAACAAACCCAACTCCAAAGCATTTTATATAAGCTTTTTCAGTAAACTCCTAATCCCCTAAGTCCTAGTACTTTTTTAAACATTCTGTTTAAATGATGGTTAAATGGTTTGACTTCTTGATGTAAAGGTCTTTTACCTAAATTTCCTTCTACTTAATTTTCTAAGTACTCAGAACCCTCAAAATGGGATTTTTAAAATCTTTTTTATATTAGTATTTTTCTGGAAAATTTTTCAATTTATTCAATCTGAAATGAATTTAAAATCTAGCTTAGTACTGTTTGCTCTGTTGATAACTGACTTTGGGCAAGCAACATCACCTGGTGTTCAGTTTACCTTCTATCAAATGAGAATAACAATCCTTCGTAATCCCTTTTCTCTTTCTGTCTCTTGGGTGAAGAGACTTCACTGTGCTCAGGGATCCCATGGAATGTCCATCCTTCAAGTGCTCTTGGACATAATAAAATAATAAATTTAATAACACTGAAGTGGAACCAGTCTTTCTCTTGCCTAATATTTACATGCATGATCAAGTATTTTCAGAGTGTTTCTTAGTAAGTTTAAAACTGAGTCTAGCTTTCATTTTGCTCTTATGAAGCAACCATTCCAGATTAAAACTACTTTTTTGACCTCAATTTCATAATTAGATTAAGTTTTTATCATATTCACTTTCATTAAACTGAATTAAGTCTTCACTTTTTTAAACTGTGACTCCCTTAGGTTAGGAGAGAGGATTGACAATGGCATGCAAATATTTCCATATTGAACCGACTTCATTTTGCTCAGAGCTGTATTATTTAATAATTTTAAGATTCTTTCCAGTGATAAAGATCCAGTTTCTTAATATCATTCATGCCTACAAGACTTAGCAGTAAGCTTCTTAAAAATAAAAGTAGCAACATTACAAAAGCACCAGAATGCATTTATACATGGTACTCACCTGAAGATACATGAGGGCTGCCTAGCCTTGGATATTGTGATCATCCCATAGCTACAACACATGGCTGTGTCCTGATCCTAAATTTTCTTCAGACCTGCACTGCAAACATCAGTGCAGGTCTGAAGAAAATTCACATTACAGTGATGTACACATCACTGTAGCTTTTTGAAAATTCATCTATTCATACATGAAAGGATCAGACCGATAACATCTCGGTTGTAAGTGATGTATTTGTTGACTAATCCTGAGTTCCAGCTCTTTAAGGTCATCACTGCAATTTCCTGATAATTTTTAGACTAAAATACATTTTGTGAGCTCTCAGTACGACATGCACAGTATGTTGCAAAATAAACTTCAAAAATGGAAGGGATGTTGCTGGGTGACCTTAATCACTAAGTGAATCAAAATGCCTGAGTAAAAACTTTTGATGAGGTTTATTTGATACACAATTTGTCTCTTTGGTCATGATCCAAAGCTTATTTAGCTCAGTGCTCAGTGCAAAGACTGCCTACATAGGATTTAGATTATAGTCTGCATCTCCATTAAATCCTTTCAGCCACTCCCCTCTCTCAGTTTCAGTTTCATTTATCTGATACCTGTTTCTTGTCATGTTTTAGCTCCCCTTTTGCTCTGAAGTGCCTGTGGCACATTATCTCCTTATCCTCTTAATAAAATATTCTCAATGTGTTTTCCAAGTCCAGGAGATATTTTAAAATAAAAAAAAGACCCAATTATTTATTCTCACTGTAAGTGGTATGCAATTACATTCAAAAAGTTTATGTAATCCTAGAGTCAAAATCAAAGGCAATGAATGACCTGATATAGCTCTCTGACTCTCATCTTTGTGGGGTGCAGCCCCTCTGGAGAAATGCCTTCCTGAGGTTCGGAGCTCTTTGCTGCACTGACTCCAGCTGCTGCCTCATTCCCTCTGGGGCAGCTGCTTTGGCTCCTCAGAGCTCCCCTCCAGGTGTGCAGGACAGAGGCAGCCGAGCTGGTATTGCACACTCTTTATCCCTTGGGAGAAATGTGGCAAAGATCTCGTGCTTGCACTACAGAGACTCTACTGCTGTAACTAATTTACATTGTAGATGTCAGCAGGCTAGGGAGAACTGGGGTAATATTATAAATAGAAATGATCACAATGCTTTACTCTGAATTGACAAAGAGGTGGGAAAAAGCTTATCAGAACAGATGGCTTGAAGCATACAAAAAATACTTTGCAAATACATGATTGGGCATGACAGTCCTTATTGTTTCACACACCCAGATTCTGATGGCTGAAGCGATACCAAAACTTTTGAATTGCGAACAAGGCTTTTTCTGCAAAGTTCCTGAGTGGAAACTTAGCATATATGAATAGCTGTATACAACTTATACATAACTTATACATAACTTATATATAACTCAGCATACATGAACCTATGGGTCTGGTTGTGCCAGCCACACACAAGTGGAGCTGACAAAAGCTGCCTTCTTTCTATACAGTTACATCTGCCAAGGGGGGCTGGTTGCACAGCGTTACCCAGTAAGGTGACACGGATCTGCAGCACCAGCTGACACCGCTACCCTGTACAGTTCACGCTACACCTACCCCCCAAAGAAGCAGTGTTCAGTCTAGACGTATCCTCAGGATTCAGATCCAGCTTTAACCTTAGTAGTGCACTGTAAAAGTTAAGTCAGCCTGTAAAAACAGCAAGCATAGTTGATCAGTCATTCTCAGAATAATTGTGAAGTATTTGTCCTGACAGCCATGAAACTAGACCTTATGTCTTAAGAAGTCAAATGATTTGTTCAAATGCTCTGCTCAGGCACTTCTACCTGAGAGCTGTTGAGCCCAGCAATGGCTGACCTTCCATCAATTGTCTCTTGTCCTTTTGATCCTTGTCCCATTTTAGACAATGTCAAGAATGTCAAGGAGGCACAGTAATAGGAAAGATCTCCATTAATCAAACAGAAGTGCTGGTGCCTTCCCTTTCTCAGAAAAACTGCTGTGTAGAGTCAAAATAGTGATAGGATGAAAACACAGGGCAAGGAACATTTTTTGTTTGACATGTACAATAGGAAGTTATAAATGTGGTGGTTTTGCTAATGATTTGGTTTTGCTACAGTTGATTATAAAAGCAGAATCTTTCTCCTCTCTGGAGATCTTGTGTCTTTCTTAGTGTGGGCGGGGATATCTCTTTGTCTATATTGTCAGTAAGTAGCAAAAAGTATCTGAACTTTGTACTTAAAATATCTCAAAATTGTCTAAAAAAGATAAAAGCTGTCATAATACTTTCAGGAGAAAGGATGGGAAAGATGGGAGACAACTGGAGTGTGGTTACAGTTACAGTTGCTTTTTATGTGAACATCATTTCGCTCTTGGGGGAAAAAATCACAGGAATGAGAGGTTTATAAAATACTATCTAATTTCCTATATTTCATAATTCTTAGGCACAATTTTGCTTTCACCTATTTCAGAATTTTGAAAAATTATCACTGCCTGACAGTTCTAACATGGAAACTAATTAGCAATATTATGGCTCTCCTCCTCTGTCTCTTGACTACAGTTCAACAGCTGGACGTGCACACAAACTTTGAAGACAAAAAATGAAGTGACAATGTGCTATGATAATGTGCTATGATAATTAAATATGTCATTGAAGCTTCAGTCTTCTGTAAATCAGGTCATAGTAAGAAGATGTCAGATTACTGGAAAGAAATGTGACATTGTGAATGAAAAAATATCATAACCTGGCCTTACAGTGAACTTCAAAAAGGGTGGGAAAACTCCTCTGGGAACCTGTGCCTTGAGCCATAAAAGTAATGACTTATGCCTCTGCAATTAGACATGGTATCCTTATGTTTGGTGAAAATTGTAGCAAAAGTAGTTTTAAATTAAGAACAATGATTATCACTCTTTGGATTTAAGGGAGTAATTGATTCATTCAAATAACTGCACGTTCTAACAAGTCAAATGACGAAATGTGATTAGTTTACAGAGAAGAATGGAATATGAGAAAAAAATTTACACTTCTATATACTTCTTGAGCCTTAAAGGATTCATCTTGTTGGGATCGTTATTAAATATAAGTAGGTCCCTTCAGGCCTGTTTTTAATTTAAGGGTGTCAAAGCTGAGGAACATGGTGTACAAGCAAAAGCTTGCAGAGTAGAAATGAATGATTACACAATGAAACCAGATCTGCTGGTGTGAAGTTTCTTATCTGCACAGTCTGCTCATTACATTTCACAGCAGCCCTACAAGGCAAGAAACTCATTGTCAAGCAACTAAGAATACATTAAGCAATGGTTGCAGCTCAACAAGAGAAGTCATTCCTAGTCATGCTTGTCCTTCCTAGCAGAAAGGGGAACAAAAAAGAAAGGAGAGACACTTCCTGTTCATTATCTGTAGAATGGATTTGTTTCACTGCAAATACAGAGCTGTCCCGGAACAACCTAGGAGTATGTCATGCTGTGTGGAAATGTTTTCAAATGCTTCCATGTCTACTGCATGATTTTTCTTGAAACAATATGCTCCTTAAATTATTTGGGAACATTTTGTCTTTCCCCTTGTTAATATTACATCCATGAGCCCAATTCATTCAAGGAAGTGAGGTTTTATTCATTTGTGAAATACAAATCAAAACAAAAGATATTAACAGACAGTGATCTTCAGGTTAGAATAATTTTATAATTCTGCTCAGCTTGCCCATTAGCCTTGTTTAGGTTGTGAAGTTCATACTGTAGAAGAATTGCCTTCCTTGGTGTCTTCTCTATGTGCAAGCAGGCTGCAAGTCCTTGGGGTTTACAATGACAGTAATTTCCCCTTGTAACTGCAAATATTTCAGCTGCTGTGAGGTGCTTCTTCACTCTGTGAACTCTGTGTGTGTCATTAAAGAGGTTTAATTATATGCCACACATATGCTACCATCTCTGCTTTCAGTCCTTATACATGGGCTGCATGAACTTAAAACCCAAACATTTAGGTGTTTAATTTTGGGACTCTTTAAAATACTGTATCAGTTACCAGAAGCTCCCAGATGATTGTTTTCACAGCTGTTCAGAGTTCTCATGGAGTGAAAATGCAAAATGGAAAACCCTCATGTAATACTTGTAATCACTTGTAATGTGATAACTTAGGGCAGGCAGAGAAGGTGAGTTGTCAAACAAACTTTAAGCAGTCTCTAATGGCACAAGAAACACCGAATTCTCTGGATAATTCAGTGGAGTGTTTGGATCATCATGAACTATTTGAAGCAAACATAGCATGAGACAGACAGCAAATGCACATGCTAGTCAGTGCTGAAGTGAGAGGAGCTCCACCAGACTTCACTGCACCTGTTTCACAAGGACTTGTTCTGGTGTTTGTCAACCTTCACGAAAGGCCAGAGTTTCTTTGCATGCAGCCATGTTACCCAAAATGTCCACAGGTCAAGGCACATAGGATCTAGTTTAAAACTCGTCTGAAAATTCTGTGGGGTATATACCACATCAAGCCCAATTAACTGCCTCTGAAAAGATGAAGGTTTGTCTAATTAGCGATAAATGCACATTCTAGACAAGCCCAGGAAATGGGTCTATTTTCTGAAATTCCTTTAAAAAATATGCCCTCTACAACATACTGAGGAGGGCATTTTAGCAAAAGAATGGACAATCAGCATGCATCCATCATAAAGCAATTATCATAGAATATGCTGCCTTTATTCTTTAACAAGTTTAATCAAACTAAATTATATTAACAAGAGGCATATTTTGTCAGAAAATCTAAAGAAATTGCATGACCCTAGGCATTGGTATGAAAATGCACAGCTTTTAGTTTCCAGATTTTTCAAACCAATTTAAGTACTTTTTTGTGTCTGAAATACATTAGAACTCTATTGACTAGTTTAAGAACATAGTTGAAACTATGAAAGAAAAGTAGTTGAACTAGTTGAAAGATAATTATTTTGATTATTTTGATTTACCTATCCAAACATTTTCTACTGAGTAGCCTTCATCTAGAAGAGACTGAAAGAGCAAAACCTTGTATATATCTCTAATTATTTTTGCCTTCTCAGAACTAGAAACACTTCTCCTATTAAGCATTGTTTTTTCATTTGTAGGGAATAGAAATTGCTCGTGGTTTGCCAGGGAAAGATAGTCTATGTGTTTACAAGGACTGTATGTTCATTTGCCCATCCATACTTCAAATACCAGGCGTTGAACAAGTTCATTAATTTCAGTCACATTTAGGAGGCTTCCAGTCTTTATTAAGTCATAATAACTTTCAGAGAAGTAAGGAACTGGATTTATGCTACATGCCCAAATCCCACCACAGGAAAGCAGACGGAGTGGTCCATCCCACATTCAGCTGGGCAGCAATGTTCCAGCTCACGAGTGGTGACACCAGTTCTGGCCTGACAGTTGTCCCAAGTGTAGACCCGTGCCACCCCTAGCATGAGTGGTGTCTTCCCCAGTGGGTACACTCAAGAAGTCAGAAGAAAGAAATGTGGGTTTCAAAATGAAAAGGAGAAAGCATTAGGACAACAAAAATACAGAATTTCATTCAGTTTCATCATTCTATTGAAAAGCCTGTTTAAATAAGGCATTTGCTTTTGTTGCTTCAGGTGTAGAATCACTGTATGTATTTGGGCTTTTATCTTCTGGTTGAGCTTTTCAAGATTACCAGTGCTGTGATGGTGAACAGGCATGATGAATGCTCAAAACTGCTAAGTCAATGAGAGCCAAGGCTGTTCAGCATTTCCCAGAGGAAAATGGTTTCATCCAGGAGAATGAGCACTGGATTGGATCCCAAATTCCAGTTCTGCCATTGGCTCCCTGCATGGCCTCCAGAGAGGATTTTGTTCCACTTTCACAGACATCAGATGGAGATAATGATGCATTTCATCTCATAGCAGCCATATGATCATTAAAGTTCATGATTCATTTGGACACCGTTGCACTCTAGTATGCTCTGGAAAGGATCATGAGGAAAGAAATAATTCTGCACTCATTCCATGGTGTAGCCACTAGTTAAGCAACAAGGATAAAAATAGTGAACAGATGTTGGATTCTCTAAGTATACTTCATTACAATGAATGGAGCTGGGAACAGGGAAAGAATATAGTTGTGCCATTAAGAACTGCCACATATATGGTGCCAAATTAAACTTGGATGGACAGCCTCATTTCTGGTACTTCATAATTTTGAATGCTTGGCTTTTCAAGTAGAACATTATTTCCTACTAAGCAAAAACATGGTTTCAGTCACCTGTACTGTGCAAAAAAGTCCACTGAAAAATTCCCACCAAAGCGACAGCACGTGATTAGAATTCACACTATCTAGAATGGGTAGCAGCTGCTGGCATATTAAACAAAGAGTTTAACAGACCACTGGCTGATGTGTGTTTCAATCCAGCAAATGAGGGTCATGGAAGAAACTCCCACTGCTGGATATGCGAAATCTATGCAGGTAATCTGCAGTCTTTGCTCTCTGAGCAGTCATTTGATGGAGCACTGGAACACAATAGCTCTGAGGCACGAATCTTAGCTTTCCTACACTAACTCATATGTTCGACACTAAGCATAATGTAAGTACTGTGTTGGATTGAGACTGGTTTTGGTCAGACTTGCAGTTCTCCAAAACTACTGAATTTTCTGCAGGCCTTACCCTTTTATAGATATATCTTAACTGCAATTGAGAGATATAAACTACAAAAATCTTTGAAAATAAAATCAAGGCTCTTGTAATACATTATCGGCTTAAAATAAAATCAAATTTGTTGTTTTGCACGCTCCTCAAATTTCAAACATCTTGACTAATTTTCTGAGAAGAAGCAGAATAGTAGGTCATCTGGGGGAAAAAAAAAAGGACTTGAGACTTCTTTGAAGTAGTTTATAGGAGGCTGCCAGGAGAATTTTTTTCATTTAGGAGAAAAAGAACAAAAAGAAAAAGAACTTGGTTGGTATTCATACATGTCATGTGACAAGCTGCTTTTTGAAAAGACTGTTTATGGTTGTTAAAATTTTATACACATCTGAGAAGTAATTTTGATAAAAAAGCTCTCTGATCTCTAGCACACACACAACCACATGTAAGACAGAAAGTGTTTGCTAGGCCCAGCAAAAGGAAGTAATGTCAATTGTAGCTTTGGGACATTTTAAATAAACACCTTCAGTTCTAAACTGAACTTCTATATATGCAATCTGTAACTCTCTGTTCTGTAAGTGACTTTCCTTCTGCCAAGAAGTGGATTCTTTGGTGTTTTGTATATATGACAGCAAGAAACTGCAAAAGTAGCTCAGAAGAGATGAGTCCTGAGCTCTGTGACCAGCCAGCTTGTTGTTAGGAAGAAAATGTCCTTCATCTGGAAGTTATGTGCGAAGAACTTAGCATGTCTGTCACAGAGACAAATCACTGACTCAGAGCTGCAACAGCTTGGAAAAGGAGTGGCTTTGCATTTTGTGGTCCATGATACTTTATCCCACCGAATTTGCTGTGAGGTTGTTTGAAGCAGGGCTAATATTTGAGAACTATCTCTATGACAAAAGCAAATAGACACCCTTAAAATTGTTGAGATAAACACCATTAGATTAAACAAAAAGGGGAACAAACTGCAGACTACATAATTCCTGAAGTAGTCAGGTACATTTTGTTTCTATAAATTAAACGACAGACTAAAAAAATAGCGTCTGGTTTGTAAACTTAAGAGGGTATCTTAGAAAGATGTTTAGAGAAGTTAAATTTCTTTAGTAGAATGTCTTACCAGGAGAAAATAGGAGAAAATAACAAAAAGAGACATTGAAGAAACACAAATAGATACTGATAGAAAATCAGCACTTCATTTTGGGCTACAACAATTTTCATCATGACTGGACTGTGAGATGTCTGTGCTGAATTAGTTGCTTGTGAATGATATAAAGCGTACAGCCTGGAAATATTATCTCTGACATAAGTTCACAAAATAAGGTACTTGGAAGTAGAAAGATTTGGTACATAACTCCTGTTACCATGGTGAGATGGAAAGTGAGATAAAGATTGTAACTATGCTCCAAGTACTCCAGTTGGAAGAACAATACTAAACCTAAATATGCAACTCAGTGGCAGTTTTATGTAGTCTCTTGGCAGTACTTTGAAAACTATCAAATAACAATCTTGATAGCAGACATTAAACCAGATGCCCCTTTCCTTGCTCAGTGCTGCTCATGGAATTAGCAACATTTATATTCTAATTTTCAGTTTGATTGTTATTCAGCTTGCAAAAATTTCCAAATATATTGATCTGATTTGGGTATGGTTCATTATTTTCTTTTATTAGTTCACCATTCTAACTAGCTATGGAACCTAATGGATTAAAAAAACCAACCAAGCAAAAGCCAGAGAACCTGGGCTTTTGAAACATTACATATGGACAAGTGCACTATTTTTTACTGACAAGACCACCTGCAGTTACCTTTTAGAAGGGTATATCAAAAGCATTAAACACAGATGTGCAGTTGCTGGGATTTATGCCTAGAGTGAGGTCTTTATTTCCTTTTATGTTCAGGCAGTTTAGAGGTGTATAGGCAATGAGGTCTCCATAGAATTGTGGCTGATGGAATAAAGCTGCAGCTTAAGATCCAGCTGACAGTAGCTTATGACTTGCTAACAATACAGAAAACAGGCAGCAGTGGTTTAGATGGCCACCACAAATAAAAGTAAAATTATGCTAAAATGAAAAACAACTATTGCAAAAAGAAGCTGTGTGTACATAGAACAGCAGTACAGTGATGAAAACTGACACTGAGCCAGTCTGAAGGACAAGAATGTCTTGGGAGCTGACCAGAGCAAACATAGATAAACTATTGTCTTTGTCCCTCAGCTGATCAGCCAGCTGGCAAAAGTGCTCAGACCCTATTCCGGGGCTGCTAGCTCTTTGTGGACTGAGTGGTGCTGCTCCTCAGGAAGGATCTAGCAAAAAAAGAACATACAGCCAGAGGCAGGTTAAGAACCAGAGCACCATGATGGAATATACACTCAAGAAAAAAAATGGCTTCAAGGGCACTCTAATCCTGCTTACAAACCAATTAAAAAAGAAAAAAAAATAGTGCTTTTCTCAGTGAATGATGAATCTAAAGACTGTTTTGTCTGCAAATACAGGTAAAGTGATTGGGCATTAAACCCAGCTTCATTCTCACACAGTCATAAAAGTCACATACTGTCTTCCAAATATGTTATTTCCATACTTTTCCTTAAGAAATGATGACTAAAAAAACCACTATTTTGTTTAGCAAAATACATTCTCATTTATTATTTATCAAATACAATTTGATACAGATTGAGCCTGACATTTTTTTTCTTTTTTTTTGTT
>WAAG01060981.1:1831-21385 GCA_013390105.1 Tichodroma muraria
TTTATTCATTAGAAAACATGTGGGAAATTTCCTTTGTTAGGTAAAGTTCTCCTGTGAAAGGAATCCAGATACTTTCCATCAGTTGCTGAAATAATCTTAAAATTTAGGATAGCTGTATATCTCTGTAGCCTGGATCCTGTAGAAGTGTAGGATGCAAAAAGTAAAGAGTACAGATGCCTGGAAATGAATGACATTTGTAATAATGGTGTTAATTAGTGGTGGCAAGTTTTCATCTCATCCTTACGGTGTCTTCACGTGGTACAGATTCCTCCTAAGGAAATTGGTATAAGCACATCAGAAATACTGGTAGCTGTATGCTGAGGTCATCCATGACTTTATAAAACCAAGGTTCTCCATAATGTGAAAGCTTTCAGATTCCTGTATGACAATGTTAGGACATTGTACAGTCAGTTACCTGAAACTCCAGCTATATCGGAGAATTCATGTGAATTCAACTGATGGCTCCTCTAATTGAATTTTTCCATGTTACACTCTGAATGAGCAGTGATGGGGGAATAACAAAAATGCATCCAGTTCATGTACTGCATTATTTCTGCATGAATTAAGTGGTGTACACAAAAACATTGTCAATTCAGAGCATTGCAAATCCTTGACTCTCAAATGCCTTACCAGAGAACACTAACTTTTTTTAATTAAGTAAAATTTGTATTTAAAAAGATAACTTACACCTGTGATGTAATTGGCTGCATTCCACTGTAGTGTTTTATTCTGCACAATGTATATGGTTAATGAGGTTAGAGCTGTTCCCGTTTCCTCTTTCAATTAGTGCATATTCTGTGTGGTGAAAATTTTCTGTTGACTCATGAGGTTCTGAAAAAGGAACAAACTCGTGCTAAATTGATGAATTTAACCTGTAAGAGCACATTCATATTTATGATGTGTATTATTTAGACATTTTGTGTGTGAATAGCACACCCCCAGTCATAGCATACATGTTTTGGTTTAAAGAAAATGAAATCTCTATTGAAAATAAGAGATAAATTTTAATGCATTTGCAGATTGACATGTAATAAATACAGTATCTCAGATAATGATAGAAATTGCATTGTGCTCTTAGAAGAGTAATTGTAGTTTTGGCTAATTTTTTGTTGTTTGTGCTCATCTCTGAATTTTATCAGTGAAATGAAGGGCACTCTCCCACTGGCAGACTTAATCCTCTAAATGATAGGTTTGCTTTTTTGAATTAGATTTTGAAGATGATGAACTGAAAACACTGTCCGGTTATAATGGGAAACTCCAAATACAAGATGAGTCTGTCACTGATAGGCTACCTCAGACGTGAAATGAGAAAAAATAACTGTTAACACAAGAAATTTTATTTTGTCCATATGAGTGTTGTCTGGCAATCGGCATCAAATTATTTCCTGTCTAGAATCCAAGTCCCTGGGACAGTTGCAAGTGACTGTGCTTTTTTCAGTCAAGCAAGTGGTGAACAACTGTGGGAGAAAGGGCTAGTTCAAAATATGACATAGCTGGACTTGGCTTTTCCTGTCCTTAAAGAATTGAGACCATTTCCAAGAATATTCTGAGTTACATAGCAGCTTGAAGGAAATGGAAGCATCAGAAGAAAAGGAGGAACAAAAGTCTGGTGGTGACAACGTTTGTGTTTTGAAATTTGAAGGGAGTGCTCTCTGGGTTAGGCTTGATCCTTCCCTTAATGCAGCTGTACTGGGTATCAGTAGGTGAGTAAAGATGATTAGTGCATTATATGCTCATAATAGTAATTTTAATAAATAATTAGAGTAATATTAAATGTACATTTTGTTTTTGCACACTAAAATACACAAAGAAAACGTACAATGTGGTTTACAGTGTTTCAGTTATATCTCCTTTATTTTTGCTTGGCATAAAATGTTCACCTTTCTGATGTGAGTGACCTAGAAGGAAGCAAACGGTGGGTGGTGTTCACTGCTAAAATAATCAAATGAATCTTCTTGTTACTGGTCAGGTGGACCCCGAGGTTTTTGCTGCACTACCTGCTGAGTTGCAAGCAGAGCTGAAAGATGCATACGATCAAAGGCAGAAGCAATCAGAGCAGAAGCCTGCTAACACTTTAGGTGAGAATATGTACTGCAGTACTTCAGAATATGTTTGCTCTCCAAACAAGTAACAAACTGGAAAGTATAACCAAAGCTTCTCTAAAGATGCTCTGTTCAGTTGAATTTCTGTATTTATTTTTGACGGACTGTCAGTTACAACCAGCTGTGATTTCAGTTTGCAAACAGGTGCCCAGCTTTACTCAAATGGGTAATTAATTCATTTCATGGGAACTGTGGCACTAAACTTACCCACATCCACGTGTTTGCCGAATGGAATCCAAACTTGATGTGTCTTGTGATTTAAAGTATTGCATCTTCTTAAGTTAGTTAAACTGTTCAGGGAAAATTCTCATGGTTCCCTGAAACCCATAGCACTGACAGGGCTTTGGGGCAGCTAGAGCAAGATGTACTGCATCTCATTATATGTCTGATGGTCAGCTGGGTTTACTCTGAGCTGATCATCCAGGTCTCCTTTTTGTAATCAGTAAAAAGAAATAAGACTAATTCCCTGTGAACATGCTTTGTCACAAAAATAGGTTGTAAATGTTATTGGCTTGATTGCCAGTTAAACACTGCACTGTAATTATAATCACACCCTGACTTCATAGCCAGTGGACTAATGCAGATATGTTAGAATGATGGAATGAGAGCGATTTCCTTCATAAACTGTGATAAAAGCATTGTGGGGGCTTTACACTGCTGGCTTTGCTGGTAACACTGGTGGGACAGTGCTCTGACTGAGGTGGGGCAGTTTGTCCAGAAGATTCAGATTTCACCAGCTGCTTATATTCAAGTACTGAAATGCTCACATTAAAAAGCTTGTGAGTAGCTGAGTAGCCTCTGTGTACACTGAAAGTCTTAACAGTGCTTTTCAAATACTTAAAAACTTGCCAGGATCTGGAATGGTGTGTGTGTTAAAGTTGCTTTATCTAGGCTGTGTTTTCTCAAGTGATAATTAGATTTTTGTGGGAGATACAGAGTCCCTATTTCAATGGAAAAGTATTAAATTTTAAATATATCAACCACTGACTATTCCTGTGTTTTTCAGCGTCAAAAAATCCTTTGCTACACCTGAAGCATACAACTATGAAAAATAAGAAAAAAATACGGAAAAAAAATCCAGTCAGTCCTGTGAAAAAGATTCAGAGTCCTTTGAAAAACAAACTCATTGGTAGTCCTGCAAAAAACATGCCAGCTACATCTGGAAGCCCACAGAAGCTAATAGATGGCTTCTTGAAACAAGAAGGAACAGCTGCTCAGGTACTTTTAACACAAACAGCTTTTGGTAAAGCTGTGTCTACTTCTTTAGACTGAGTTCATGTTGCTATTTCTCTTTACTGGATTCTTCACTGACACTTAGCTCTATGTATATGGCGTTTCCATATTTGTCAGACTGTGCATTATCCACTTCCGTGTTTGGAACAGGCAGAAGCAGCTCCATCAACTTCGGATCCTTCGGGCCCCTCAGCTCTGCAGCCGGAGCAGCGGCCGGGCTCGGTGAGGCCGCAAGCCCCAAACCTCGCTGGAGCTGTGGAATTCAACGATGTGAAGACGTTGTTGAAAGAGTGGATCACGACTATCTCAGGTGCGGCGTGTCACGCTGGGGCGATCTTGCAATGCCTCACAAAGAAAACTGCTTTGAGTAGGCTTTTTGTACTTCTTTTCTCCTGCACTCTTTTGCTGCTTATTTTGCACAGTACTCTTGAAGTCGTACTGCCTTGGCAGTCTTGGAAGAACCTGACTCTTTCTACCAGTTGTTACTCGGTGGCTTTGACAGCTCCTGTGTCTTGCTTAATGTCATGAAAATTAACATGCTCCCTCTTCAAGCCATGTGTCTGGCCCTTGTCCTATGCCTTGATGTTACTTGTGTCTGAGGTTTTCTGTATTTTTCCAACATATTGCAACCACTAAGATGAAAGCTCTTGAACGGGAATTCATTTTCCTCTGTGAAGATCTCATCCTAGAGGCAAAGGAGTGCAGGGTTTGGGTTTTTGTCAAAATAAATGCTGGAAAGAACCCTAGATAAAAAAAAAAACAGTGCAACTGTGACACTCTTCCTAAATTGTGATTTGAATTAGGTCAAACAAATGGCAGCTTCTTAAAACCTTGGGAAATTTGACCTTCCTACTCTGGATATTATTCTTTTCCTAAGAGTTTCAAAACAGCCATTGCATTCTAAATCCCAGTCTCTTCCCTTTGGTTATTGCTAGCTTTGCTGTCACTTGTTCTTACTGAAAGGAAAGAAAAGAAGAGGTCTACGAGACAGGTATTTTGGGACCCTGCAGTCCTGTTATGTGCACAGCTTGTGATGTCAGGAAGATGTGTGAGAATACAGAAATTGTCAGGTTGGCTCCTGATGCTGCAGAATTTCTTTCTCTTGTATTCCCATTATTCTGTGATTATATTCTAAGTATACTTAGAGAAAAAATCTCATTTTTTAAATTTTTTGTTATTACAGACCCTATGGAAGAAGACATTCTACAGGTTGTGAAATACTGTACTGATCTGATAGAAGAAAAAGACTTGGAAAAGTTAGATCTGGTTGTCAAGTACATGAAAAGGTAACTTAATTGCTAGTGTTTGTTAACTTTAGACTATTTTTGTTAGAATTTATACACTAGATGCTGCATTGTGAGCCCATTAACCCATTAGACATTCCAATGAGGAGTGGTTTTTAAGCTTAGAAACTGGGGTTGAGGGAAGGAGTTGGAGTGTTAAAATAGATAATTTGTGAAAAATTAAGAGTAATATTTAGTAGTGTTTCATAGAATCACAGAATGGTTTGGGTTGAAAGGGACCCTAAAGATCACCCAGGCCAAACTCCCCTGCCATGGGCAGAGACTCCTTCCACTAGAGCAGGCTGCTCAGAGCTCCATCCAGCCTGGCCTTGAATGCTTCCAGGCATGGGGAATCCACAGCCTCTCTGAGCAACAATTTCTAGACAAAAATTGTAGTTTCCATCAGCATTGTCCCTTTTCTTCATCCTGTTTTTGTTCACTTTTTCACGGCATCTTAGACCTGATTTCATTCTCTTGCTTTATCCAGATTCTGTCTCACCTCCAGCCTATAAATCCATTCCTGTTACTTTGTTATTGTGTTCTTCCTATTTTTCCCATAAGTTTATGAGTTTTTAATCCATTTATGACTTTCTTACTAACTAAAGCTTAACTCTGGGGCTCAGCTTTCTCGTTGTTAGATCTGCAAAATACGTTACACAAAATGAATCAACACCAGAAAGACTACAGAAGTGTAGAAAGTTCACTGGGCTTTTGCATTATGGGATATCTTTATGCCTAAGAAAATGCAAAATAACACAATGCAATGAACTGTTTTATGAAATCTGTATAGTAAATTCTTTATAAAACTCTTCACAATTTTCAGAATGTCCCATTCCTGGTCCCTGTATGTTGGAACTGCACAGATGGCAGTGTGTCTCTCCGAAGGGTTCACACTTACCCATTACACCCTCCAAAGCTCAGAGTGTAGGAGCCCTCTGCTCTCCTGCAATACAGGATCTTGAGAGTGCAGAGCTGCTTTCTTTTCCTTAGGCAGTTCCTTCATTCACGTCTTGTAGCTGCTGATCATAAGAGTAACTCACATTGTAAGGGGAACTCGTAGTTCTCTGTGGAGTTTTTTTTTAAGCAGTAAATATATGAAAAAATAATATAGTTCCCCAGACCCCATTATTTAAATGTGTTGATTGCACTTGGCATTTCTTGGAAATAGAGATATAGCATCTCTGTCTTGGGATGAGGAAGTAAAGATCAGGATTCGGAAGCTGCCATTTCTGGTCTTCAGTGTGCAGTTGGTGGAAGGTCAGACACCACTTAATTCACAGGCTCACACCGCTGCCAGATGCCAGCATTCACAAGGTGCTGTGACACTGCTCACACCAGGAATTTGTGCCATTAAGTAAGGCTTGGTGTGTTTAAGTGGAGAGGAGGGCTTTACCAGGACTGAATCAAAATTCCATTCGTGGGGAACTGTTGTGATCTTGTTTTCCAGTGTGAAGACCAAAAGTGATTGTAAAAAGGACTGGTTCTGTAATGGTAATTTTCAGCCTCTTCTTCCTTTTCCCCTTCAGGTTAATGCAGTCATCTGTGGAATCAGTTTGGAATATGGCATTTGACTTCATTCTTGACAATGTTCAGGTAGTTCTACAACAAACTTACGGAAGCACATTAAAAGTTATCTGAACTTGTAGTAAAGAGCTTGATGAGAGCCTGGAGCTTTCTGCTAGCTGTGCCATAAGTGCTTGTGAGGTATTTGCAAAGTGCATGATAGTAATGCCCTAAGTTTTTATAATTTCAAATTTCTTTTTAAACAACAAAGTGTTTTGTACATTTCTTTTCAAAAAGTGCCAAATTTGTCAGTATTGCATGTAAATAATTGTGTTAAAATTCTTTTATTGTAGTATAGAATCTATTTACAAAATGTTTGTTTATAAAGTTTTATGGATTTTTACAGTGAAGTGTTTACAGTTGTTTAATAAAGAACTGTATGTATATTTTTGTACTGATTCTATTTTGTGATGCTTCAGTTTGAATATAGTGAACCCCTTTTACTAAAGCCACAACTTTGATTCATTTCACAAAGTTTTAAACAGTGGCACTGCTTCAACACATGGAGGAGGCTGCTGTACAGGCACCTGGCCACTTTTAGTTTCTTCTCCGCTAACTTTATTACAGATCTGAAGCTGAGGGAAGAATATTAGTTCATTTTCAGTTTTATCCTTCAAAGATTCACGCCAGGGTGGCTTCACTCCTGAAGCACACAGGATGTCAGCTGAAGCCTGGGTGCTGTCTGACCTTGAGTGTCCCGTCACGTCTCGCATGCTTCTGGAGCAAGGCAAGTGGCCCCAAAGCAGCACCCTACAGAAGGGGAGGGGGGCGAGTAGCCAGCACGGAGCACTGGTCAAGCCTGCATCCATCCTCTGCATTGCTCCTACTCAAGACAGAGCCACGTGTAAAACACCACCGTTCTCCCCAGCCTGTGGCACGCACTTCCTTCGTGCAGCGTAACAAAATAGGTTGTAGGGAGTAGCAGAGACAAAGTAAACCTTCCCATCGCTGTGTCCCTGCTTGGGATCCCTGCAGTTCACATTTCGGGCAAGTCTGCTTTTTACAGGTGTGCACCAGCCTCGCACAGTCGTACTTGGCCCAATACGTTGAACAAGACTGTTCAGGGACCTGGAGAGAATGAAGAACACTTGACAAAAAACAAGTTGGTAAGAAAAATCTCTTCTGAAGAAATGAGGGGAGGTGAGAAGTAGCCCTCATAATGCAGGGCATAGAATTGAGAGCAGGAATGCAAGCTGGAGCTAACCCTGGAGCAGTCTTCGCACCACTAGCTTAGCTGGAAGCACCTTGCCTAGCACAGGGCAGGAGCTGCTGCACCAAGAGCAGCTGCAGGGGCAGTACAGCTGGGGCAGAGGAATCTGTGTGGTCACATCCCCGTCTGCAGCACAGCTTAGAGTGGCAGCAGGGTTTTAGCTTCAGGTTGTGACCTTGGCTTCGTCATACCAGACACTGGGAGAGGTACCAACCTCGACAGCCAGGTGACGGGTGAGGGAAGGGCAGGAGATGTCACTTCCCTTGACTTCAGTAAGGCTTTCCGTTAAATCTCCTGTACCATCCTCAGGGACAAGCTGATGAAGTACAGGCTCGAGAGAGAAGTTTTTTGAAAAATCTGGGCAGGCAGGTGGTCAGTGGTACAAAAATCCTGTTAGGGGCCAGGCCCAAGGGGCACCCAGAGCCAGTACCAGGTCCAGTCCTATTCAGCACCTTTGTAAAGGCCCTGGGCCATGGGGCGGTGCGGCCTCAGCACATTTGCTGACGGCACGGGGGGGCTGAGAGGGCAGGGGGTGCCGCTTCCAGGGACCCAGCCGGTGCTGGGAACCTCGTGAAGTTCAGCACAAAGAGTTGCCAGGTTCTGCTCCCAGGGACGGGCCAGCTCTGCAGTTAGGCCTGGGGGTTGCTTGGCACAGCACAGGCAGCTGCCAAGCTGCACCAGGAAGATCCCCAGGATCAAGGCAGGAGCTCGTTCCCTCTGCTCAGCACAGGTGAGAGGCACCTGCAGTGCTGGGCCCTCAGTACGAGAGACACAGAGCGACTCCCAAACACAGGCCCCAGGGGTGCCGAAGGGAGTGGAGCTTCTCCTGCAGCACAAGGAGGGCTGAGACTGCGGGGACCTGGAGGAGGCTGGGCGTGTCTGATCCATGCAAATAAACACCTGATGGTGCTCAGTCCCTTGCATCCAGTCCTCGAGATGTGTCTAGCAAGAGAGGGACATTGTCTGAATCAAGATCTCTTAAGTTCCCATTAGTTCCCAGTCTTTTGGAGCTCCTTCAGTTCCTGCTTTTGAAGCTGTCCTTTTCTCTTTGCCTTGCTTTATTAAAATCAGCATATCAACTGCTCCCATTAAGGCAGGTATTGCTGAAACTCAAGCAGGTATTTTACCAGTCAGGTTTCAGGTACAGCCCTGGTTTTGGAACTGGTGCTGAGATGTAAAATGGGCATCTTTAAAAGGACTCAGCATTAATTAACTGTCAGGCTATTTTAAGTTCCACAACAAGAGCCTGCCAGAGGAGCATATCTGTTTCCTGGAATTTTTATCTATGGGAAGAACACCCTCACACATTTGAGGAAACAAAGAAGAATACGTTGATCACACTCTTTGACATTTGTGTTCTTAAGAACTTTTTATTAGTGTAGTTTTCATGATTGCATAGTTTGCAAAAGAAAATTTTAACAATTAAATGCAGTCTCCTCCCTCTGATCATTCTGTTCACCCACTGATGGGAAGTTGAACCACACACCAACCATAGTGTAAAGGTCCTTTTCGATGGCAGGTTTAAAGGCTAACAAAAAAAAATTCCAGAAACTTAAATTCCATTTGCAAAGGAGGAGAGTTTAAATGTTGCTTTGTAATGGAGTCCACGTAGTCTCACTCATAGCATTCAGATTTTCCCAACAAAAAAAGTAATCCAAGTGACAGAAGAAATCTGATCAAACTGCGTGTTGCGTGTTAAACTCCTGTAAGTATCTTAAATGCTAAAAATCTCAGCTGCATAAACGATCCTTGATTTTGTTTCAGCTTGTGCTTTTGAAGAGTGTTTGCTTTGCTCCCGTCAGCATGAGCTGTGAGTTACCCAGAGACAGCCTCAGTAAGAATACTTCAAGCTGTCGTGGGGGGCAGAGGGGAAGGGAGGGTAGGAAAATGCTGGGATCACAATCCTGGTCATCACGAACATCCACACTGGAGCTGGTTCAGTCCCACGATGTCAGGTGACTCCACAGCTGTGATGCAGCATCCAAAGTCACAACTCCCCGGCCAGCAGCTGTTCGCAGGTGCTCACACCCCTGAGCAGCAGCTGGAGGGGAGTCGCCACCTCTGACCTCCTCCTCCTCCTCCGGGAGTTGTGCCGTGCCAAACAGCTGGCCTGCCCCTCCCGTGCATCGGGAACGCTGACACCACCACCTTGAGCACACAGGAAGTGCATTCAGAGGAGGAAAATGCCTTTGCTGGAACAGCCTCCACCCTTTTGCCAAGCAGAGGGAGGCAAGAGGGGCCCTGCCTGGCCTTTCCACATCTGCCACAGCCCATGAAGTGAAACCTTGATTACTGAAGCAAACTGTAAAACAAATGGGCTGCTATGTCCATCTCCTTTATTTGTGGCTCTGCATTATAATGATTACATGTTGACTTCCATGAACTGTACAAGCAGTAAAAGGTGGGCAGCTATGCTTTACAACATTGTTTCACACAAAGCAAATACAGAGATCTCCAATTGCCTAATTTTCTATTTAAAAAAAAAGCTCTATAGGCACAAAGCAGAAGAATGTTGGAAAAGAAAGTCAAGGAAAGAGGTATGCATAAATAAAGAAGTATTTCTTACATCAAAAATGTCCCAAGAATCACAAAGTCTGCAGAAGCTTGGTTAATCAAATACTGCAGTAATGCTCTCATCAGTATAAAAGTGAAAGAGCTTTAGTTCTGTAATAAAAATTCAATTTATTTTATTTTGGAGAGAAGGAGGGAAAAAGGGTGGAAGGAAGGTCTAAGAGAGGAAAGGGCAAACTTTAAAACAGCAGCCAGTATTAGGAAGGGTAGTAGGAGAGGTGAACAGGCACATCGGAACCATGGGAACATGTAAATTGACCACTGTCAAACCAGTGTAAATTTCTTGGTTTCTCATGGAAAACATTTTATCCACATATTTTCCTCCCAAACATATATCCAACACTGTCTTCAATATAGGACTTTGTTGGTAACTCTTTTAGAACAGGAAGAGTGCATTTATTCCTGCCTCCCCATTGCTGTAAAAGTTATCTAGATGATTTCAAACACTTTCTTCAGTTCTACTATAAGCTGCCAGTCAGACTTCTGCATCTCATCCCTGAACCAGTCCTTGAGAGCATCGATGGACTGACGGCTGATCTGTAACACACGAGACAAACCCATCAGAAACACACAGGAATTACAGGCAGCTTTCAGCACATCGGAAACAGGTATTCTGAAGAAAGGGCAGTCTGCACACCTCATTGTAAGCCCCTGTTGGCTACTGATCAGCTGAATGACCCATCCTATTTGTTTCCCTTTGTTTCTCCTCACACCACATCCCTTATCTGGTCTAGAGGGGCTGCAGCTGGACAGACCATCCCACACCTTATGCAGTAAGGCAAGAACTGGAGAGGTCTCCTGCTGCCACCAGGGCCTACAGGACCAGCAACCCCACCCTGTCCCTCTCCCAGGCCCTACTCATCCTTCATTTGTAGGCACACACCCCTGGCACATGTGTGGCAGGAGGTGTCCTATGACACAGTGACTAAAGCAGCTGGGAAGGTGGAGAGATGTGGCTTTACTCCCAACAGCAGAAGATGGAGCAAGGGATCATCTTATTCAAGCCCAGTGCCCCACAGTCAGAGCAGCTGGAGGATTGCTATTCATTGTGCAATTTCAAGCACAGGCTGTGGTGCCCTGGGGGGCTGCTGAACTGTGGACAGTTGCCAAATAGTGAGTGTGGCATTTTGCCCTCTGGGGTGCTCTGAGCTGCAAGGTTTTTGCAGCCACAGCAGCTCCTTCCTTTGGGTGTCTGCAGGGGCACCACTACAGACCTCAAACCACGGCTCCAGAGACCTCGGCTGCACGATGCCACGCACGCACCCTGCCAAGTGAATGTCAGCCTGTGACAGAAGGCTCCTCCCCTGTTTTTGAGGCTTTATGCTACATTTCCACTTTAAGCAGCTTCCACTCTGTCCTAAGCCCTCTCCACAAATGCCAATTGCTCTTACCTTGCTGACGAGGATATCTGTTGCTTCAAAATGTCGTCCATACATTTTAGGTGATTCCCCAGGAATAGGTTCTATTTTAACACAAACTTCTTGGCCTTTCTTTGCAACGTCCACTGGTTTGTGGTTTATTTCAATACTTGTAACTATTCCAATTTCAACAAACTGTAATACAATGAAGCAGCTGTCACACATCCACCAAAGCTCTGTGCACTCCCTTCTCTGAAGTCCTGTTTGTAGGCACAAGACTCGCTGCAGGAAGTGCAGCACTGACGGAGCTGCCGCCTCAGCACAGGCAAGCAAAACACACAGCACAGCAAGTGCTCCCTCCTGAAAAGGGCAGGGACACCAACCTCCCACAGCTATCTGGGATATCAACTGGTTATCCCTTCAAATGTCAAGAGTTGGTTCTCCCCCTTTTTAGCTACTAGATGTGACAATTTTGCCCGTTACTCAATGCCACAGCACAGAACTGGCATGTGCCCCCCAGCCACACTTCCTGTGCCTCGCTCCAGGGCTCAATTCTTCTGGCAGAGAACAGTGAGATATTTGAGCGCCAGAAGAAAGATTTGATCTGCAAGTCTGACCCTCACCTCCTACCAGCAATCTGTGCATTGAGGAAAGGCATGCAAGCACTCCATGGTGCATCATCCCAGGAACTACCAGCTGGATCAAACATGCAGTGGGAAGAGGCCCTTACTTACATTTTTGCTAGGTACACACATGGGAGTCCCCTGCTTCACCTGGCCGGCCTCCACCACGACACCCATCACTATTGGGTCACGAGAGTTGAAAATGAACTGAGGGAGTATTTTCAACTTGCATGGAAACACTGCTATATGCCTGGAAGATGACAAGAAAAGCCACTTTGAAAGATACACTGGAACAGTGGATGTAACATTAACAGTTCTGCCTTCTCCCACACTTCTTGGGCATGCATTCTAGGCGTGTTACTTGGAGAAAAACCAAGCAGGAAAAAACCTCTTTTCCAATCTTGCTAATTCTACTCCATACCTGATCTTCAAGAACTACAGGGAGCAACAATCATGCATGCCTGGCATGGATTTTAATTTGACAGGCTTGAGCACTCAACTTAGACCAAGACCAAAGGATTAGTAATTTTACAGTGTAATTACAGCCTCACAAGAACACGGGAATAGAAATATTGCTGCCTGAACTCCAGAATTTCAAGATTTTTTTTTGCAAGTGAACAAACACATTTAAGATCTGAGCTAAACAAACTCAAATTGGGATCAATATGAAATGAAATACATTTTCATTTATTTTGACTGTCTTCCTTCTACTGAAGACCACCCAATGACACATGATTCCAAAAATTAATTTTGTGTCCCTCTAAATCCTTAACTGATTACATATTCACGTTACTGCAGTCGGAATTAAGCCCTCTACACTAGAATCACGTGAATATGAAACAACAGAATCCAAATCCTTTTAGTTTTGTTTTTTTAACTCTGCAAGACTAGCCCATCTGTCAATCTCAGAAAAGAAGCCAAGTATAGAAAGCAAACCTTAATGAAAACACTCCATATTACACAACGGTTCTAGCTGAATCTTGTATCTGCTGCACAGCTTTCACAGCTCTCGCCCTACTAGGCCTAATCCAGATCTAAACAATTAGAATGGAGCACTGAATTCCTGAAAACTATCAATTTCTTGTCCTACCATCTTATTCCTCCCTTTCCATCAGAACTACATGCTAAGTAATAAGGAAACAAGTAGTTAAATACAGCTTCATTTATACTAAAATAAGGGAGACATTTATTTGTGAAGCATCCAGAATGCAACTGCTCATACTTACTTGAATTCCTCTTGTTTCTGTTTCTTGTAGTCTTGTCTGTATTTTGTGAAGGCGTCAAATAAGTGATAAATTATTTCCGCGCTAAAAATCCGAACTCCTAAGCTGTCAGCCATCTCCTGCGCGTCGCGTTCAATCCGCACGTCGAACGCCAGGATGACGGCGTACCTGCAGGAACAGCGAGCCCGAGGGTTCACCGGGCACGCCGGAGACCCGAGCCTCGGCCAGCCCGCCTGCGGCGCCGCGCCGCACGCTCGCGCCACGGCAAAGCTAGGGAACTTACTGTGGGTCGTGCTCCAACATAACTGACGCCTTCATAACGTCTTTCTTATGGACAGGACCTATATTAATTCCTGAATACTGTTGAAGAAAGCCACAAAAATCAAGTCATGAATCGTTCTGAGTCAAAAGGAAACATTTACTGACTAAACACCGAATCAGTGGCATCAGATAAAGCGCAGTAGTACTTACCGGCACTTCTGATGTTTTAAGAAATTCAAGTAATGCCTCTAAAGAGCCTAAAGTAGAAGCCTGGACATAAACACCTTTCTCTTCTAATTTGATTGCATTCAGCGTTTGCTTCAGTTCATGTATTAGTTCATCCTTTAGGGGAAAAAAAACAAAAAACAGGAAAGAAAAAAGCAAGTTTTAGTTCTCTTGCTATTTATGCCTCAGGGTACAAAGTCTTCCTGTTCATGAGCTGCTAAAAACATGCGACAGCCACGGTGATAGGTCCCAAGTGACAGAGCTGCAGTGTAAATCACAGACAGCCTGTGAGACAGTGGCATTAGAAAAGCCTGAGCTGACCTAGACCTGAGGATTTTGCAGGAAGATGATCATATAAAACAGAGCAGATGCCCACCTTCAGAGTTAGGAGCATCTCTCTGCAGACTACGCAGCACTTTCCCCAGCACTGCAAGTTTCTGCTGGCAAGGCTGAGTAAACACTTGGCCCACACTGTGTGGCAATGCCTTTGGCTGCCTGAGGATCAACGACAAAAGCTGACACCTAAAGCCACGAGCTGGAAAGGATCTTGAACGCTCTTTAGGCCTGGGTACAAAACAGGATGCAAGAGCAGCAAAGCCAATTTGCTGCTTTTAGAGAAGTCAAAACCAGACATTTTTTCAGAGCCTATGCCTTCTAACATCGAGCACTTAAGTCTCTTCCTCTGGCAAATGAATGGGTTTTGCCATTGACTTTTAGCCATTGTATATCTACCACCAGTAGTACACTTTAAGTAAATACTCGTATGGACCCAGCAACAAGGTCTGTGTTTGAAAGTTTGACCTCCCTTCAAAGGCACAAATAAGTAGACCGGAGATTAAAGGAAGACTATGATTAAAAGTAAATTAGCAACGTGTGAATTTCCTTTCTAAACTAACTTCCTGCCTTTGGAGAACACGGAGTAGTTTTGGGTTTAGGATAGCTACATCCTTTCCTCTACCATTTTTAATGTGCATGTCACAAAAGAAATTTCTTGCAAAAGTCTTAAATTAGCTCTGCAATTAGGAGAGTTTGCAGAACTCCACTAGTAGATATGTACCTAATATAATTTGATTAGAATATATCCAATAATTACTACAAATACCAAATCAGTAATTAACAGAGTCAAACTATGCCACAATACTTGTTTTCAAACCTTGTTCTAGTAGCAGAAACACCCCAGCAAAATATCAGGGAAAAAAACTAATGGTCAAGATACTAAAAACATCACACCACCAAAGCTTCGAATGGGCACAAGGCTAAAACATGTTACTGGAACAGTTTTTAAAACAATCAAAAATCCCAGTTATCTGCAAACTGAGCTCTCAACATTTGAGTTTCATCACCAGAGAGTTCAAGTCACCCTCAATGTGTTGTACTTCAACATCAGCCAACCTCACCTTGAGGACTGGGACTTCATCCTCTTTATGAGCTACGAGCAATGGCAAACCAGCCAAGGTTTTTTCCAGATCTTTCCCAAGAATCTTCACGCCTTGAGCGGCAACAACCTCTTTGTGCTTTTCATACTGGTTCTGAAAAAGAGAACATACACGCTAGCAAAGAGTTCTGTGCTGGTGCACAGCAACACGACGCAGTGCTGAGCAGCTGAAGAATACGGCGGGAGCAGTGAAGGGCAGCAGCTCCCAACTTTCATCCCTGATTGTCTCTGCTTTGCATTTGCACGTTTCAGTCCTCCTGCTCCTCTCCCTTCAGACACCCCCTGCACTCCCACCGAGGTGGGCAGGGCATGGGGAAATATTCTAAAAGCAGAAAAGGGGGCCAAAAATGAACATATACTAGAAAACAGCAAGCAGCAATAGGCAGCTACTCCCTAATAAAACCCCACAAATTCAGCCCCATAGGCAAGTGATGGGCAGATGCCAACAGCTTAACAAAACCACTAAAGTTTAGCTGACACACAGCCCAAGCCTCTCTGCAGGAAGGACTCTCTCACTCTCCCACTGGAGGTCATCCAGCCTTCTCATGTGCATAATTCCATGTTCAATTTCCCTGGTTCCCTCCCCATCCAGGGGAACCCCAAAAATCTCACACTCAGGGTATGGTTCTAAGACGTAACAAAAACAGTTATTTCTGAAGATATTTAAAATGATGTTGGAAGGATTTTCTGGTTTCCTAATTTGTTTTATTTAGACATCCCATCCTTTTCTTAAAGGTGCAAGGCAGCTTCCTTCCCCAATAAGCACTTTGTTCCTGCAAACATCTATTCTTTAGCCCTCCACCTCAAAAATTTGGGTCTTATTTCAAGGATGACAATTCCACATGAACAAGCTGAATCAAAATGCATCCTCACTGCCTGCCTCAAAAAAGCCCAACAGCTTCCCTAGGTCCACTTCCCAAACCTGAAAGGTCTGTCCTATTACAGTCACCTAGGTTCCTTATATGGTTTTCTTTGCCTTAAAAAAAGTCTGTGCAGACATTTTTTCCTTCACTTTTAAACAGGAAACATCAAAGCAGCTCTTTTCATCTTTGAACTGCACGCATTAATCTTAATATATGTATTAATTTATTTACAGCCTTTTGATTCTGTGTTTCCTCCTCATTTCATGGAAAGCCATTCAGGAAGGATCTCAAATTCAGGGCCTCTCCTCAGGCTAAGACTAGGGCAGCAAAACCTACAACTCTTGAAAACACCAAGAGGCTGCAGATGCTGCAGAAGTCCTGGTCACTGCCACTCACCAACCAGCCCTAGAAACTCACATTTCACTTTTCTCAAATGTAAGTGTATGTGATTTTTGTTACTAAAACAACATTTCTACTAATATTATAACCTTAACTCAGAAGCCGCCGTAGGAGTACACTCCAGTTTCCATTTAAGATGGGTATCTCCCTCTGACATGTAGCCACATACTTGAATCCCTCATTAAAGCATACACATCCTACTCCTCACTGCAAGGTAATTCCTTGATCGTTCTCTTTGCCACTGCTGTGACAACACCCCCCCCCGACAGGAGTACATTTTCACAAGACACCAGATATGCCCTGCATTCCCCTTGAAGCCCTCTTTAGATACCATTAATATAACCACATTACTATTACATTCTCTTTTTATAAACTTGATTAATCTTTTTCCTGGTTCTAAATGTCAGTACAGAAACCAGCTGCCATACCTTAACTCTTAGCTCCTTCATAGGAGGAGGCAGCAGCAGACCTCTAATCTGAGTTACGATAGGACCTTCTACCCCAGGGACAATAATGGTGTCTCCTTCTCTCAGACGTCCATTAATCAGAATAACATCTATGGTAGTGCCCATGCCTGGCAGTGCTTTAACCTGAATGAAAGGGGAAAAAAGTTACTTCCTATTTAAGCACTTCAAACACACATTTTTTACCAGAAGGAAGGGTGCAGGGAAGGAAGAAATTTCTATATGACTTTCAAGAAAGGGTTGCTGTATTACCTCCATGACTTGAGCTCTCAGCTCCTGACACTCAGCCAGTCTCTTGGTCAGCATGGTTTGTGTGAGCTCAACAAGAAGAGCTATCAGACTTCCCATGCCATCCCCTGTGTGAGCAGAGGTAGGTACAAGAGAAACAAAAGTGCGGGGATCCTTGTTCTCATAAAACAAGGCAGCGTTCAAGCCCTGGAATCAGGATTAACAGTTACATAGGGAAAAGCACATACACATCAGTACTGACAGTGACATTCAACCCCAGTCAAATACCACTGCATTTTTAAAATCCCAATTTAAAAAGCTAACACTGTTACTGACAGCATGCTATGGAACACGAAGCCTCAATCCACACCTGGAAGCAGTGTGGGATAATTCTATAAAACTCTATAAAACTAATTACTCCCATCTAGCTTCTAGACAGCATTGTATGTCACCAACAGAAGAAGTTCCCAGAACTGATGTGATTCATATCCTGCCAGCACCCAAGATAAAAACAGATGGGATTCTCTCAGGCTATTCCCAAAGAGAAAGAGAACAGTGACAGAAGACTTCATCTGCTATTCACGACTCCATTGACCAAGCACAGTAATTAGCTATTTTTCTCCACACCAACAGTAAGAATGGAGCAGTTAAAATGACGCTAAATGTAAAAACAACAAAGTTTGGTTTATGTGAGGTTAACACCAATGCGTCAGAAGAGATGCAGCAGTTCCCTTGATATTCCAAATTGTTTTGAGGAAAGGGGAAAAAACAAAACAAAAACCACCCACTAACCCAAAACAAACCACGCCACTTGGCCACCTCCCTTTACTACCNAACACTTCCCACCAGTGATCAACATTACTGCTCCATGGCCTAAAGTCAGTCTGTCTTGAAGTCAAACTGACCAGTATCAGTGGCTAAAATAAAGTAGGACTCGTCAACGTGAAGTTCGTGTTGGAATTTTATCAGAAAATGCACACACATCTACATAAGTAGGTACAAGGAAAAAAAACCTCACCATTGAAGTACAACTTCCAGAAGTGTGAATCATATACAGAAGTTACATAAGGCAACAAAATTTACCAGTAAGGACTCCAAGAAGAACTGATTGTTCTGCAAAGCTCCTGTAGAGCCATTTTGGTACCAAGGACACAGAAAAACACAACACACAAGACCCAAGAACCACCCCTTCAGATTTTATACAAAACAATTCCAGTACAAGGAAGAAAACAGACAACTGTGAAATGCCAAATGCACTATTAGAGTGGAGAAATACACTATTAGGATAAAAATCTATCCTACCTTGTTGAGAGCTACTATAAATGGGCATTTCTTTGATTTCAAGAGATTTATTGATTCAATTGTCTGTGGTTCCAAACCATGCATGATGTCAACCACAAGTATAGCAATATCACAAAGCGAGCTTCCTCTATTTCTTAGATTGCTGTGACATTAAAAGACAGAAAAAAACAAAATCATTTAGCAACAGAACCTTTATAAAAACACCAAGCACAATGTCAAACTTACACTGACAAACAAAGAGCTAAAGATCAGTTATTTCCCCTTTAAAAAGGTAAACCATTCAAATGACACTTCGTAATTTTCATTTAACAAAATACATTAAAGAATGTGTAAGCAAAACTAAGAAACTATTATTCTCCTGAAAGTTTTCATATTATTGTATATTTTTACAATGTAAAATATGTTCTGATCATTTTCTGAGNTTTTAAGCAAAGAACTTTGAATATTCCAGCTTACCTGTTTTGCAAATTCCACTATGATAGCTTTTGCACGTTCTTCAAATTCATCTTTTGTGTTTTTTTTCTGCTTCTTTAAGGTGACAGCTACATCTGTATCGGGACTTTTTTTCCAGTCATATAACCTATCAATCTTGAAAATACAGCAGTATGTCATCGTATGCAGTTTACAGGTGTCTTTATTCTTATTCCACATCATCAGTGATAAATACTTTATCAACCAACTTAGCCAGCCATCTATCTGCTCCAGTAAACAAATTAAAGTGTTTTTATTTGCTTCAGCTGCTGTACTTAGCTCTGTTTATGTCAGGCAGTACTACAGGAGAGCAGTATTACTTCAGATTTTAAAAATTCAAGCTATAGTACTCTTCTTCATATGGAAAAAGTTTATACGCATAAACTACACCAAGGTTAAAATAAAACATTCAGAAGAGACCTGTTTATAGATTCACATACACACCAAAAAAAAACCAAAACCACGGAGGTGTTTGTGGTTTTTCCTGAAAAGAGACTACGCTAGTTTTACAAAGAACTTTTGAAATTTACTGGTAAATATGGACCCCTTCCCATGGTGCTACACAGAAAGGACTAGAGTGGGGTTGTTCAAAAGACACAACTGTATTTCAGAAACACTTCCCCAAGATAGCTGCCAAAGCAGGACAGACTTAGCCCAAAAATCTATTTGCAGTACAAATCAAGACTACATCTTAAGAAAATAGATTATAACCTGGTCAAATAATACAATTATAACTTAAA
>WAAG01060998.1:3988-17191 GCA_013390105.1 Tichodroma muraria
TTGAAGTAATGGATTTTCCTTCGAGATGAATGTCCAAGTTTTCATCATCTCCATTAAGTCCAAAACAGTGACAGAGCATTATGCTATTTTCCTCACCTCTAACCAGTTGCTGTGTGAACCAGGGTCCCAGAAAGCAAATGGGGAAATCACTGTCTCCAGCTGAGGAAAGAGCACAAAGNCTGAAGAAGTTCTTTTTCTTAGGTCAGAGCTCTGAGGTGGCTCTAGGTAGACGAGATTAATTCCTTGTGGATGAGGAAAAGCGGCTCATTTAGCTTTACTCTTAAAGAAACTTGTATATTGACCAAAAAAGACAAAGCCTCCTTTCCTTTAAATTTGCACTACCTCTGACCTCCCCACAGAAAGCCATGACTTTTCACCTTCTGATGGCCTCCCTGAGAGGCACACAGGCCTGGGTTTGGTCCATAAATGATTTAAACCATTATGTTCAAGAATAAACTGGATAATCTGCCAAAAAAATAAGTACTGCTGCATTTAACTTCATAAGAGATGGTTACTCCTGGACTATGTATATTAATGAGTTTTGAATGAGTGACATTTGATAAAATATTCACCATCTCTTCAACTTTCTTTCATTTCTTGCTGGAGCCCTTTCATATTTGAAAATTAATTATGCACACCATATTTAACCAGGGTGAAAATGAGACTTACATGGAACCTTTCCAGCTCTTCATTACATATTTAATTGTTAAAATAATCAAGCTATCCATCACACATTCTGCCACCCAGTTGTCTGTCACCTTGGAATCAGTCAAAAAGATCATAGAAAGAGAAGTGTAGAAACAGAAATTTCACATTTCTTGAGCTGAACAGTTTTGCTGTCAAAAGGAATGGTCTTAGCATGTCATATCTGCATCGTGTTTGCAAAAATAACAAATGGCATCTTCATGGCATCTTCTGCCCTTTGGGTTTTCTCCCATGAGGCCCTAAAACTATCACCATGTTATAGGACAGTTCTTCAGCACAGAAGAAATTCAAGTTCCTGTGACTTCTCATTGATTTTGGAGCCTGGCGAAAAGCGCTTTACAAAGTCCACGGTGATCTGGACAGCATTTGATAATAGCTACATGTTACGGGATGCTTTTCATCAAAAACTTGTCCATGCACTTCACTAAAATGCTAGGTAACACAGACGTTGCTTAATGGATGGTGAAAGAGAAACTCTAGAACAGCATCAGGCTACAGCCATCAGGCTAATCCATCAAACATAACAGGGCATTTTGTGGAGCCAAGTCCTTTGTCCCAGAAAACTACATGGCAAATGTAGGAAGAAGGATGAAACCTCCACCCCCTGAGTTTGACCACAGTGTTTCTTTTACTGAGCTTTTCACATAAAATTTCAAGAGCTGCATGAAATCTGCTGGGATGTTTCATTTAAGTATGGGGCTCAGTGCTGCAGGTTCAGAGCCCTTATGATGCAATTAAAGCACAATATTTTAAAAATGTAAAGTACAAAGAATTCATGGATTTTCAATAGACCCTTGGATTTTTAGAAAGTAGAAGAGTAAAGGTGTGAAGAGGAACAAAGTTGTTTTACTTGTATGGATATCATTCCATGACTATCTCACATGCCAAATGCTCATAATGTAACCAGGAAAACAATATTGCACACATTATTTTTTAAATATAGGTATATTTCAGTAGTCATAAAAATATCTAATCTGGTTTCAATTCACAAAGGAGCATAGATGAGGTGCAAGTTTTAACTTTTCGTATTTTACTGAAATTTTACTTTACTGTGTTCTATGCTAGAGACAAAAGGATCAAAAGGAATATCTAATTCTCACAGTCAGTCCCACAGAAGTGAGATTTTCAAAGGCATTTTGGTGGGAACAGAGGAGCCCAGTTAATTTATTTAAGCCCAATCTCACTGTGTATTTCTCTATAAATAAAGTATGATTTCAATTTAATACCCAATTTTACATAACAAAGAGTGGGCTTATAACTAGACAGGTCCACTGGAGCTCAGTAAAACTGTAGCTTTAAATGATTATTATTTAATTCTTTAGCAGTCCCTAGCAGTAGTTGTGCATTGCCCTGTGGTCTAAAGGGAAAATAAGCTCTCTCTTATTTCATACATAAAGGTAGAACAAATACTATTAAAATCTAACTGGAGAGCTTTGTGGAGAGTATTAAATAAATCTCAGCTCAGGCAGGCCATGATGTATTGTGAAGGTCACAGCTGATAACGAACAGTGAAGTAGCTACTTGCAGGGAAATAATGCATTTGGATAAAGAAGTTGTGACTATCAAAAGGGGATATGAGCTGGAAAAACAAAAAGAAACCACCCAAAACCCAAAACAAATAAAAAAACCCACAGAAGATGCAAGAATCACAAAACAAAAGTCACCAACACCAGCCATAGCTTGAAAAGCATCAAGGACAGAACCAGTGGAGCGAATGATCTATCTTATAAATTAGACTTCAACTAGTGTAAAAGCAGCCAAAGTGAGGGCCCAATTGTTTTTGTAGCCTGTCGGAAATAATTTCAAACCTGACAGGATACCATGGCTCGTAGTGTGATCTCACAGATTTCAGTGGTCATGCTGAGAGATAAGCAGAGAAGCATAGTAAAAACCCTGATAGCAAAAGCACTGCTGCCAGCTTTGCTGTACTAAAAAATTATCACTCACTCCAAATAGCAGATCACGCAAGTGCTGAATGACTTCTCTTTCCTTCTCTCCCTCCTCCTCTGCCTGTCTCCTGGCTACCACCCTCTTTCTTCCCCTTTCCACTCCCTGGGAAAACGTGAAATGTTGTGTTTTATGGTATCAAAACCAGCTGTTATATCCAGTAACAACAAACATCGAAAGAATTATACTGTCATCAAACTATCGTATGAGACCTTTAGTGTCTTAAATTAAAGCAAGATGATTGCCCCAGCAGAGAGCAATCAACCATACACAGATACTAATGCTGCAGGTAGCTTGTAGAGTTCCACTGGAGGAGGAGGTGCTTTGCCCTTGCTCTGTAATTATCCCAGGGATGAACTGACAAAGCCATTTTCTCAACTACAAACGGTGAAGGGCAGAGCCACTCACTTTGTGTGCCTGTCTGAGATGGAGTGCCTGTTCCAGCTCCTCAGATTCCCAGCTGCTTGGCCCAGCAGGGCTCTGCAGCCTCACTCAGGTGGGAGAAGGGCAGGTCTTGTCAGCCCTGCAAGATCATACAATTACTGCCTGAACCCACATGGAGCTGCAGGTACCAAGGAAAGACCATGGAAAGCCCATGGAAAGTTGTGCCATCTCTTTTACTGTTAAAACCCTGGGGCTTCCTCGAGCAGGGCAACAAGAAGGACTAGTAGATGAAGGGATGGGGCAGAGACACCTGGTTTGGAGTGCAGAGCCCATGGATGAGGGATGCTGTTGACTGCTTAACCCGTAAACTTCCACCCTCTTTTTGGAAGCTGCAGTGCTGGCCTGCGGAATGGGAATGCTTCTGTTTTCTGGGGCAGGAAATATTTATTTCCTCTGACTTATAACCTTGTATACTTGGACTACTATTTGCATTTGTGCTATACTATGAGGCCCTGTCCAAAACTTATTCCCTGGAGATTAATATTTTCCTGGCAGAAACACTTACTAACTCCACTAAAGGTACAGTTTGAATCCATTTAATTTATGTGCACAATCTTCAAGCTGGTGGGGAGGAAAGAGAACCCCCCGAGAAAAACTCTAAGCAGGGATTGCAGGGAACTGAATTAAGTTCTTAGTGTTGATGCAGTTTCAACTGTCAACAAATTACTTCATTAGTCTGTAATCACTGTCCCAAGTGGAAAACAGAGATATTTTCTTTGATCAACATATCTAATTCTAAAGTAGCTGTTCAGGACAATAGTCATTTAACAAATGCTTTCATTTCTAGAGTCTATCACAATTTGAGTCCAATAGCAATTTGTCTGTCTAGCTATGGTGCTGTAAACAACAACTGTGCTGGTGGGGCTCATGTGCAACTAGAAGATGGGGATTCCATTTAGCTTTTTCTCAGCTAAAAAGAAAGATGCTCAGCTGAAGCTTTCTTGCTTCACCCCAGGTCTCCAGCACTATTTCCTCAGTTCAGTATCCACCAATTTAGTGATCTGATACAGGTTAAATTATTTAAGCCCACGACTTCTTTTTTTTCTTCACCCGCTGGATCCTACAAACACTTGTACTAACACTAAAGGGTTGGAAGATGAAGTCCAGACAAAAGGGAATTATTTTTCTTCCAAAATTTTACATTGTTGGTGCTTGGCAATGTACTCCTGTAGACAGGCAAAGGCAATACCATCTTTGTTTTACAGTCAGGGAATGAAATCACAGAAGTATTAATTGCTTTGCCCCAGGTCATACAGGAATCTATTGCAGGGCCAGAAATTTGACACATATCTCCCATATCTCAGATCAGTGTCTTAGTCATGAAATAACCACCAGAAAGTTGAATAATTAGGTTATCTGTGGAAATGGAAGAGGGGTTTATCGCTATGGTCTATAAAGAGAGAAATGGCAGCAATGTATTTCTCGTTCCTGGAAATCTTTAAGTTAACTTGTATTCTGATCATGGGAAAAATGGCACAGCGGGGTTCCCTGTTTATTTCCTCTCAGTTACTTTCAGTACGAAGTTTGCAGAGTTCGTGGTCTAATGAAGGTGCTTGCACAACGCAAACTCAATTGAGAACTGAAAAATCATACTCTAATTTTCACTCTTACATCATCAGTAGCCAGGAAGAGTTTTCAAAAATATTGCATAAGTCAAAGATCCAGAAAAAGGAGTTCCTGTTTAATTTCTCTTACTCTTGCTAGTGGCAGAATGCTGTCCAAAATTTGGAGGCTTAATTTCTTTCAAACTTATACTGAAATTAAAGAGAAAAATCTTCCAGTCCAATTCAAACTATTTAATTTCTAAGACAAAGTTACCTTCTAGAATACATAAATATTCTAGTATAGAATCGTGAGAATAATAATATTCCTTCACACTTGGTTTCAAGCAATTATTTAATTTTATTCATCCAAACAGAGCAAGAAGGATTTCACTTGCCCATTTTACTTTCTCTTTTTGTGATGCATCCTTCTGATTGCAAGCTTTCATTAACTTACAGTCTGCTGTCCTGCAGGTGCCAGACAGGCTACAGAACTGCTATGCTCAAGCACAGGTGTGAGGCAAAGAGTGAGATTTTTGGACAATTTTCTCCACAAACACAGTTGCAGGAGGCAACTCTCTGGCATCCACCAGCACTCACCACACTCAGGCCGTGGTTCCATTCCTGCTGGAGCAAAGGGCCTTTCACCTCAGGGCAGAAGCAAAGGGATGCGATGCTGCCAGGAACAGGGCTTCTGGCAATGAAACTCTTGGTCAAGCTCAGATTTAGCTGATCCAGCACTGGCAGGTCTCCAATTCCATCAGGAAAGGAAATGATCTTGTGGGCAAAAACCCCTTCCCCTTTTCCATATTTTAAAATAAATGCCCAGGATTTGTCCCTTAGACTTATGCTGGCCCAGAATTTCATCCAGCTACAAAGTAAGTCCAGCCACTTACTACATCCTTTGTTTTCTCCACATATGTCATAAATGTATGTGTTGGTCTGCTCTCTACTCCATGTATTGTAGTTAAAAAATGAATGAACATTTCAAAATACTGACTGGGCTATTTTAGTAGTATCAAAAGGCAGAATTTATTTTGAGCATCTACATTCAAGACAAAGCCGAGATTTTAGTTTATGGCCCTCTCTGTGGCCTTGTGTTTGCACAAACCAGCAGCACAGTGAGACAAATCCTTCCTTATCTCTAGGAACTATGTTCTGCTCACATCCCACAGAGGCCCCGGATTGAAAGGCTCCATACGTGGCTGGAATTCACCACAGGTAAGTGTTTCTAATATAATGCTATTGCCTCCCTATTACTGCACGACTTTCCCTTTCCTTACCCCCATTTTGAAAGAGCTCTCAGTTGCTTTTGTGAAATAAATATTAAGAGAGCATGATGACAATAAAGGTTGGGAAGGCATAATAAAATTTAAAAACTGTAATAATACAGTAGAAGTATTGCAGTAGTGTATTATCTTTAAACAGATATTGCAGAAGAAAGCATTAATTAAGCTTCAACCATTTAACCTTTGAGGTAGGTAATATTACTGTACACACTTTACTAATGAGTAAACAGAGGCCTTGGCATGTTACAAGCCTTGTCTAAAGCTGCTCAGCAAGTTAGAAGAAAGGGAAGAGAAGTAATGAAATTAAGAGAAGCAGAAAGTATTTCTAGCATGACATCATGCAAATTCTCTTCCCTACTTCCAGCAGCTAGCACCATTGTATTTCCCAGATTATGGTGGCTTTATACATGTAACCCATGGGTTAACCATCTTCCTGCCATGATGTAGGAGCTGCATTCTTTTCTGTGGGTATTACTCCAGGTTTGCCCTTTTCTTCATTTGCCCAGTCCCTTTTTCCCATCCTGCTTGGTCTTCCTTGCTTCCTTGCTTCCAAGCTGGCATACAAGGCAGAAGAGGTCAGGGGAGTAATTTTCAAGTAAGGTTACCTTTGCAAAAGTGCAGGTTTCCAAAGAATTAATTTAAAGCCTGAAAATATGGCAACAGATCAGTCAGCTTCCTTTTAGCAAGTTCCTAACTGCAGCCTCATCTATGGAGAGGAAACCCCTGTAAGCATCTTATTGCTTAATCTGCACAGTCACCTCTTGGGATCAAGTCACATTCAGGGGAGTCATCCCCCAGCAGGAGAACAAAACAAGTGTTGATTCCTCAAAAGACCACCTTCACGTAAAATCTCTTCAATGCCCTCCTAAAGAAAACAGAGGAATAGGAAAGTTAGGACGAACAACTATGTCTACAGGGGAAAGAAAATCAACCATCTTATCTTTACAGACTGGACTTTTCAGGATCAAATGTAGACCGCTTTCTGAGGCTTGGAGTGGTCCCAGACAACTGTGGGGTAAGGAAGTGGGAGAGACAAACTTTCCTCCCAGAGCATGCTTATTAGTATTTGTGAGCAAAATGCTGCATTATTACATGAGTGGTGCAGATAAAGTGTCTTGGAGATGCAGACTCTGTTAGCCTGGCACACCTTTCAGAAGTGTACAAAACTGAAATGTTAGAAGGAATATTAAAGGAGGTAGGTAATGACTGAAAACTGTCAAGGATCTGCCCCACAATTATTTCAAACCTTCCTTTTTTTGCCTAATCTCTGCCCTAGCCAGTGATGTTTCCTTCCCTCCTTGTTTTGTTTCAATTGCCATGACAGAAGTCCGCAGCTCCCCCTCTCTCCCATTTATTCCAATATATAATGTAGTAATTATACTTACATTTTTAAAGGTAGACATTTCTCCATAGGCCCTATCAACCTGTGGTCTCACGATTATAATTACTTGATCTACAGACTGTTAATTTTTTATCTTTCATAGGAATAAAATAGCACAGGATTAGGACACATGGAAATACGGAGAAGTTGCAGATAGATACAAGTTAATGTTTTCTAATGACTACAGTATATGACAGGAAATATAAATGTCAGGGGCATCAGAAAGTACATGATTTTTCTTATATTTTTTCCTAATTTCCCATTTTTTAACATGTCAACAGATGTAGTAAAATGGATTAAATTTCTAGGTGGCTTCTTAGGTTATAAGCAGAAAGAAAAGCTTCCAAGTAGGTTTCTGTTTATTACTTTTCCAATTAGATTTGCATGGCATTGATGCTCGCTCTCAGGAGCCTATTTGCAGTATTGGGAAAGGGTGTGGGTGAAATGAGGCCAAATCCACGACAAGTTTCTACTTAGCCTAGTTTTCCCTCAGTTACTTATGACATTTCTGGTTTTCCAGCCTGTAAACAAGATGAAAACCAGGGAAAGCAAGAGTCGGTAATAACAGTGCTTATTCTGGCTGGAAAAAACTGGTCCAAAACAGCAAGCCTGGCTTTGATTACATGTAGTAATCAAGCTGTGTTCATAATTACTTGAGTTAATGTCTCAGGAAATGTTAATCTGCACATGGAAATCTTGGTTCTAGGGACTGTATGATCCACTGACATCAGTAAGAAGTTAAAGTACTTCATGCTCCCTTTTTTTCCATTGTAGTTTCATACTGGGGGAGGGCTAACAGCGATAATGGAAAAGCTGGTTAGTAAATGGCATTTTTATCTTCTAGGCCAGTATGGTAACAATACTAAATTGTTACCATATAAAACATACTAAAACAGACCACAAACAAAACCTATTAGCGAGTCAAAGAAGCTGGGTGTAACTTATACAGGAGGGCTTGGTTTTTTCCACTGGACTTAAAGTACACTAGCCTGACAGCATATGTTTTAACATACTTCAGAGTTTAGTGATCTAGAAAAATACTTTGCTGAGGGTATCACAATGTAGTAAAAGTACTCTGATATCAGGGTAGATCCCAATGGTGACTGTTTAGGGTAAACTGTAATTTTTCAGATACTGTTTCTTCAACATCTCCTAAAGAAAGACATACATTAGATGTCAGGACTGTTAACTATGCCACAGTGAGTTACACAATTGCACATTGCATTCAAAAGTAAAATAAAACTGCTTCAGGACTATACAGCTTATTGGGAGTGGAAGGTGTGGGGAGACTAAAGGAGCTCAGGGGATGTGTGTTGTCTTGTTTCTGTGGCAGGTAAGTATTGTGGTACTGCAGAAACTCTCCCAGTCCCCATCAAGAGTGTGATAGCATTTGGCTAAGTTGTTTTCATTTGATGGCAAATACCAGTTTCTTTTTGCCCTCCATAAGTGTCTTTCCTCATTACAGCTGTTTTGCTTCCCATTGCATCCAGTTAGACACACAAAGAGCTTAGGGAGGGGGTAGGACAGACGTTTGAGGAAAATCATAGTCATTCTGCAACATAGGTGAAGAAATGCTTAAGAGTATATTTAGGTTTAACAGAACAGCAAAAGTATGAGTAAAATCTGGCAGTCTGGAGAATGAGCCAAATAAATTGTTTGTGATTATTTTGACATGTACACGAATACCAATTTTCAAGCATTTCAGAAACTTAGTTGCTATTTCATCTTGTCAGCAAAACTTAACGTGTTTCTATAGATCAGAATTATTTTCAGCTATCTGGCATAGGTATGGATTTTCTACTGAGAACTCTGGATTTTATTCATTGTCAATACATTTGCCATGCATTTGCCTGCATTTGTCTCTTCCGCGGGGTCAGCCTGATGGGTCTCAGCCACGGATGTGCTTGATTGATTGCACACCCAATGCTTTCCCTTCTGTTATTTCCAGGTAAGAAGTTCTAACAAAAAGCACCTGAAACTGCTGTTGCTTCATGGGTAAGAGACCAAGCACTTCATGCTGCAGCTCACATCTTGTGTAGTATTTCTCCCTCCATTGAATAAGACTCCCATCCATACTGCATTTCTGGTATGCATGCTATATATCTCTTTAGCCAAGGTTTCCCAAGGTTAGGAAAACCTCAACAAATTTTATTAACACTCTCTTGCTTTATATGACATGGTCAATCATGCAAGTTTTAAGTAAAACCTGTCATAAGACTGAGCCTGCAGGAACCTGTAACTGCAATACCTACTCTTTCAGCACAAAATACTGTCATATGTCCTTTAACCTGTACTGCCCCACCTCAAAGCTCTTGACCAAACCCTCCCTTTATGCCTTGGTAATTTTCCACCCCTATGATGCACAAGCCCACAAATCTTCTGCACTTCATTTGTCTAAGAAAATCTTACCGAGACATAGTATCAATTGAGTGTGGTAACAATCTACATTGATGACCCTGCGCTGCATTCTTCTCCCCTTTCACCCATTTTTTTTCCACACTTTTTTATTATTTTTGTCTGAAAACACATTCCAGTAGCTTTCACACTCAAAAGTGTTAGACCTGTATTTACCCAGATTTTTACTTTAAAACCTTGAATAAAATTAACACATCATAGCCAACTAGTTTTTAAAATTGAGATTATAAGGAGTAAACAATATTTTTCAGATAATATTTCTGGAAATAAGCAGCATGGCTTTCATAAGTGCTTCATAAAATTTTACTCAGTTATCAGAGCGTGTGATAATTTAAACTGATTCAAATCACACTGTTCATGGTAGAACCTCCCCCATGTGTGTTATAGGTGAACAGCATTATTGCACACAGAGGGAGTTTGGCAAGACTAAAAATATGGTGATCCTTAGATTTAAAAAGTAAATAAAAGGAAGATGCCTGGCTCAGACCTCCCCAAATCCTTTGTTCTTTATAGCTAGCAATATAAAAACAAATAAACAAACAAATCAGCCCATCTCAGAGGTAAGCCATGCATAGAACTTTGTCCCCACATATTTCTGCCTAGAAAATATCTCTGTATTTATTTGCTGTATGCAAAATGCTGAGTGGCACAGCAATCGTAGAGTGACTAATATATCACTGTAATCAAGGACAGCTGGTTTTCTTGCGGAGTTACCAAATTCTCTTCAGGAGCCCTAGCTTCTAATTATCTCTAACTAGGAGCAGCCTCCACCTTGCCTTCCCTCCCCAGCAGTACAAGAGACCGCGGTGCAGCACCCCCAGCCTCCAACTCTTGCTCCCACACCGCGGGAGGTGATGTATTAAACATACAATGCATGTTCTAATAAGTGGAGCCAACGAGAGCTAAAGAGCTTGCAGCTGCTGGTACCACCTGTGTCCCTTCGCTTCCAGCCAGAACAATCTCCTCTCTGCAGTCCCTAGTTGTGGCGAGAGATAAAAGAGGCAGAAAGTGAGAGTGACATGTCTGGCTCGTGTCCTGCTCTTGTCATGAAGGAGCCAGTTGATCTGGAAAGCTTGCTTGCTCCCTCTGTGCATGTGGATGACTGAGCCTCTTTCCCCCACAAGTACGCAAACACAAGGTGCCATGTATGAATTTCCTACTTATTCTTCTGTGGAGTGTGCCCCACATGCTTGTTGCCGTAGCTCACCGAAGCACAATTTCATTAGTCATCCCTGTTGGCTTCCTGAGTCATGAGGATTGCTGTGAGATGGTAAACTTGGCTTGAGCAGGGAACAGACCTGGTGGGTAAATGTGGCTTTGGCAGACTGAATAGAAATCCATCCTGAGATCCATTTTTTTTAAGAGACATTTTTATAAAGGCTGTTGACAGAGAGCTGGGGTATTTTTTTTTAAACCTTTTTTTTTTTTTTTTTTTTTTTTAATATGCTGTTTCTTTTTCCCTTGCCTGACTGAGTGGTGATATGGATGCCTTTCAAAGTTTGGAATTATCTGTTGGCCATTTCACTGCCTCAGGACAAATGGCATCCATTCAGGGATCAGAAAGACCATCAGTTGTTTGGATCTTTTTCCTTTGACATGGAGTTTTGTTTTGCTTTTTCCCTTTCCATGTATTTCATTTCTGAGTTGGCTGTTTTGAATCAATGCCCATCTTGGGCCAGATTGTGCCATTAAAGCACTGGCCAGTATTGTAGACTGGATAGGAAGCAGGGTTGGCAGAAATAGGCACTGACATAGATTCACACCAGATTATTACCAGTATTAGTTATCAACAATGAGAACTGAATCTGTTCTTTACATATTTTCTACTGTATTATCAAACTAGACTCTCTTAAAACACCATCTGCAGTTTATCCACTCATTTTAGATATTCTCTCCTAGCTGACATTCCAAGCATGAGTGCTGGAGAAAATTCCCTCAGTCACATTTTATGAACAACACCTGTACTCCTACAGTCTTGCCCTTCTTGCTTCTCAAATCCAGAGACCTTATTCCTTCCAGAGACCCTATTCCTTCCTTATTCCTTCCTCCTTGCATCATATTGGAATGTTACTGCCAGACAGGACTAACAGGCACAACAGAACATCTCTTTTTCTGGTACAACATAGACTTGGCTCCTTCTGTTTCAATTTAACATAAACTAATGACCAAACTGCAAAGAAATTTTAGCTTCGTAGTATAGAATCTGGGCTCTTTGAGCTGTCACAAAGCTCTGGTTATAACACCATTACTTCCTGTAGATATGTCTTAGACATAGAAATTCTGTTCACAAACATTTTGGGGATTCTTTGTGCTTGCCCAGTATTTTTGAATCCACCACAGCATTGGCAAGGAGGCTTTTCCCAGAGGTTTTTCCTCTAGCTAGGACAGCTCTGAGGTTGAATGTATTTCTCCCACAATTTAGAAAGGAAGCAATTGGATGTGCAGCTGTGATGCCCATTCCAGTCATTGCAGCAGTTGTTTTCCTATTACTACTTCATAGCAAATATTCATAATACCCACATCAAATTATCTAGCACAAGCAATGGAGCAGATGAAAAGGCTTTCTTTGCTTCTCTGAATTTCCTTACAGAAGAGCTCTCCCTCCTCACTGACCACACAAAGAGCCTGGGACTCCTCACAAGCTAACTTAGCAGGTGACTGAGGTTGGTGGTATGAATATCCTGCTGCGCCACTGCCTATTTACTGCTCCGTGTGTCATTTGTTTCATAGTCACTGTTGCATGCTTTGTTCTCCTTGTGAAATACTCCATAAGGCCTTAGATGCTGTGAGAAAAGATTCTTGCATTTAATGCCCTGATTGATTATGACAGGTCTTGGAACAGAGGGAGCACAAGGGGTACATTGAACAATTTAAGGGACAATGTTATTTGATATTCCTGCTAGTAAGTACATCAAGCAAGAAAGTGACCATGCTAAACAAACAGCCTGCTCTGTATCTCTATCATTAGTTCTGATAGTAAAGAGGGAGTGAAAAAGTTGACCCTCCAGCTTTCCATGCTGTCCTATGGCAGCTCCCAGAATTTGTTTTTGTATTTGCACTGTATCTCATTCCTTTCAATCACTGCAACACTAGCATTAGACCAACTTCATTTGTCTTGGCCTGCTTCTTGCTCATCCTCTGTATGCGCTGATGGTCCAGTCCTATAATGTGGCAGATGCTGTCCTGAAACAGGGAGAAATTGAACAGTATTGCCCTGCACCTTCCCAGAATGAAGCAAAAGACAGCCCAGATTTTTCCAATTGTGACTAAGATATTGCTTCTCTTATTTTTTTTAATTATTGTTTTTATTTTTCAGACATTGGATGAATACAGTTAACAGTATGTGGCAACTGGTACTGTAAATCTATTAGAAAGTGTTTATTTTCTTTAGGAACAACTGACTCTAATTGTGTTCCTTCACTCCTTTTATAAACATACTATTTATACAAACCTCTAAGAGAGGCAGATATCCATCCATCCA
>WAAG01061014.1:0-11741 GCA_013390105.1 Tichodroma muraria
ATCATCCCAAATCTCCCTCAAAATCCCACTCTTGTGGCAGTCAGCTGAGTACTTCTGGCATACAGTGGGGGTCAGGAGGAGAGGAGAGCAGGTCCTTCCAAAGCTGAGGCATGTCAGCAGAGGATGCTCCATGGGTGACCTGCTGTTGCTTCAGGTCAAGAGGGATTTTCCAAGGGTATTTCCACTGAGACAATCTTTGGTGACTTGGGCCAAAAATACATGGTGTGTTTACTCAGGCCATGAGAGCCCAGGCCCTTGGGACTCACAACCAACACCTTACAGCCAAAATCAATTTTTTATATTCCAGCTAGGAGTCATTCCACAGCAAGGAACACTGTGGGCATATGCTGCTGCTACCAGCAGCTGATCTCCTTCTGGTGCTGTGTTTTGTAGGATTTTGGATTGCACCCAGTGTAGTTTACTTTGAGGTAATCCAGTCCTGAAGTATGAAGGCTAGGATCCTAACAGGAAATTCCACAGTCAAAGGTAATGTTTCAAGCATAGGCAATACAGCATTTTTGGTAGCTCCTGCTCCACGATCAGAGAGCAGCTGGTATCCAACATAACCACAGGTTTGCTAACATAGGTAAGGAATAGTGAAACAATGGAAGATTTAGGGGTTTTACAATTCGGCTGCAATGCCCAACCATGACATCAATTTAATCCCTGTTGCACTGGATGAATCAACAGATCTCACCCTTCTGCAGTTTGCCCACACTTTTGGCAAGACACAACTGCTCTCATGGTTGGACGAGTGATAAAATTGTGATAACACCCCAGAAACTATACCTGGATCCTAGGTGCCTCCCTCTCACCCAACAGTCTCAAATACACACTGGACAGGGAAGATGACAATGCAGATCTTCAGTGCAGTCCGTTCTCAGAGAGCCTTCAGGCGAAGGAAATGAATTTTGCACGAGACGTTCTGGGGAAAACAAATTAGGAGAAAAAATAGCAATTCAAAACCAATGTTCACCACTGTTGTGTAATATGAAAGCTAGTGAAATGTGGAAGAGAAGCCTTGCAGTGTTACTGTGTCCATGAAGTCATAATTCAGTCTCAGACTGAGGGAACCAATGCAGTTTCCATCCCATACCCACGCAAATAAAGGGACTGAGAAGGATCAAGGGGTCCTGAGATAAGAACATCTTCGGGAATTTTCTTTCCCATGGGTTTTGATGTGATTTTAATGACAGATAGAATGCAAATAATAGGTTGATGGTTAATCAAGCCACTCAACATTGTGTCCATCTTTCTTTGTTACAAAAAAACAGTTATTGCATATTATCACACACAGGTAAAATTGAGTTAAAAGCCTTAAAAGTTTTTTATAGTATGGTGAAAACATAAGGTACTTAGAATGTTAGAATTCTGTGTCACCTTTTATATATCCATTGAGATTGTGAAATTAAAGATCATATTTTTATTTTCTCCACAGAATCTCTGTCTGATTGAGGGCAGAGGGTGGAGAGACTTCAGTTAATGAACAGGCATATTTAATACAGGGTCTTCTTCAGCATGTGATTTAGTGCCCTGTTTATTGTAAGCCCTTGGATCCCTGATGTAAACCTGGAATTGTTCATTTCTCCCTGTCCTGTTTTGTTTAATATTCATGCCTACACTTTATGAATGCTTCACAAATATTTCTGGTATAATTTTCACAAGACAGTCTCATGAACACAGGTAAAGAAGAGAAGCACGAAGGTCTCAAGGTCAGAAGCTTTCGCTGATTGTGTGGGTTGGATCTTGCATGCCTAGAAACAGATCTTTTCAGAACTGACTAGCACTTCATGTGCTCAAAGCACAAGTCCCATACATACCCAATGTGGTCTTGAGCTGAAGGCATTTCTGTAAACCAAGCAGACACCAAAAAAAATGGAGAACGTGCTTGCAGAACGTGTGGGAAAGAGAAATTTAAGTCAGCTGGCTGATATTACATTGGAAGTACCACAGTCTAGAGGAGAATCCTCCAGGTTGGTATCTGATAGTCATTAAGACATTTTCTTAAACTGTGTTCTCTGCCTTATGACTCCCTTTGCCTTGTACTTCTGTTGTAGATAAAGTTTCCTTCATTATACTGAACAAAAACCTGGGATCTTATTTATAAATAACTCTTCAACTATGTAATTAAATATGATATTGCAACCCTGTATATGGTGGCCAAATGAAGGTTGCATAAATAATTAGAGTTTGGGATTTTCATAAATGTTAACAGTTGACATTATGACCGTAGTGCATAATTGCCATGAAATGTTTTCTTTCTTCTTAAATCTTTAAGAAATGAACTGGAAAAAAGTACTGTATTCTGGCAGCATGTGAAATGTCAGAAGGATTGGAACCCAAATCCACTGTACTGTTTTGCCCTACATGAACTGACAAAGTGATTGATTGCAGGATGACTAACCATTGTCTAGGTGAACCAGCAAAAACAGAAATAATACATTTTTTTTTCTACCAAAGTGAGAACATGATGTCTGATAAATCCTGATTCCACTCAGGACTGGTCTCTTTGCCTCCCCCTGGGATTTTTTTTGATTCAGATTGACTCTCCTTGTACAGCTACTGAGAGAGCCAGCAGATATTCACTGGACAGTTGTCCAGCTCTTCTTTCTCGTCTCACTCTTGCTTCTCTACATCCAGCACACTGGGAATGTCTAGGCCCAGCTTTCCTTTAGTTGGAACTTCAGGCAGTTCCAGTTCCAGGTTGATGGGAATGATTGCTTATCAATCCCTTCCTCTCCTGTACCCAGACCTCACCAATATCTCCCAGGGTCTTTCCTTCCTGTCAAAGGCCAGTTCAGTATTAGTCCCTCCTCCAGTCTTTCACAACTTAACCCCTCTTCTCCTCACCATGTGTTCAAGCATCTTCCTTCCCTTTCCCTGCTTTTCCTGGCTAAACAGACAAAATAGTTTGAAATGTGCCTCCAGGTTACCTAAACCTGACCTATATGGCTAGCACAAAGCAATCTTGGCAAATGAATGTGGCCACTGGTTCTCATTCCAGTACATCCCTGTTTCCCACAATTTCTGTAAATAGATAATTCTGGGGTTTGGGATGTTTGGGTTTTGTTTTTTTCCCCCTCTATGCATTTTGATCAGCTGCTTTCTTGTTTTAGCTCCAGTCAGCATTATTTTGGCTTATCTGTTTTCAGACATGTACAGAACACTTAGTGTGCTGTGGAGTAAAAACGCATTCTCAACTAGATATAATCAAAGTTTGATTTCTGCCTCATGCTCTAAGTTTGAGCAGGACTGGTTCTATCAGTCCTTCTAGTCCCCACCTTCATTGCAAAGAGAATAAGATTTTGCATGCAGAATAATAGTGTATAAATTTGAAGCAATGGAATGTTTTGCTGTTATGGGATTATGCTTATGAGGAGGTACAAAGAACTCCCACAGACAGAACGTGGTGATTAATTGGGTATTGTGAGTGCTTGATGGTTTTAATTTAGGCTTTCTTCTGAAAGAGGAAAGATTCATGAGCCCTGCCGTGATGTGGTGGACATCTTCTTCACAACATGTGTATTCACAGCTTTTGAGCCTAAAGACAACTGAGTTGGTCTGCATAATTGAGAGCATTAGCCCTTGCATTTAGACCAATTTTTAACACAAGTGCATTGAAAAACTCTGCTTACCCGATTATTCTGTTATCATTTTGAAGTGAATCGGGTGTTATTCATCTGTTTTGAAATCCTGTACGTTGTTGAATGACTGCATATTGGTGGGCTTGCTTTACAAACTCAGCTTCTTTCCAACAGCAAAAAGCCTGGGAACAGCTGCTCTGAAGCCACAGGAAGGCCTCTTGGAGAGAGCTGGGTGCAGAGAAGGGGAAGCGATGTCAAAGGCACTCAGTGTTTTCCTCTGCTCCGGGGGAGCGGCCAGCTCATCCCCGAAATTGCGCAGCAGAGTGAGAACACGTCCCCGTTTACTGCACATCCTGGGCAGCCTTGGCCAGAGCAGGTTCGGTGGGACCCCACCCCTTTCTCTATTCGTGGTAGCATTTCATTTGCTTTTGATTGCCTTCCCACATTAAGCAGATGTTTTTATTAAGCTCTCCAAGGTGACACACGGGTCATTTTCTTGGGTGGTTACGGTTAATTCAAAATCCAACAATGTGTGTTAGTAATATCCTTCCAACACACCTTATTTTGAATTTTCCATCATGAACTTCCTCTGCCATTGTGCTGCCTAATTGCTTAGGTTTGTCTTGACTAACTTAAATAACTGCTCAGTTAAATAATTGTTCGTTGTTAAAAAAACAGTTCCATGACAAATCATGCCACCATCAGCCATGAATACAGTGAAGTTCTGTGAGTGCTCTGCTGCTAACCACTGCCATATTGAAAACTGAGCTTTTTATTCCATTCTGTTCTCTTCCAGCTAGCTTGTGATCAACACACAACTACAACTCCCACCTCACAACCTCTCAGTTTCCTTACTAGCCTCTTGCGAGGTATATTGTCAAAAGTGCTTTAAAAATCCCAATAAATTATGTCAGTGAAACAATTCTTGTTCCTCATCCAGCTGAATTCTTTCAAATGTTCTCTGAAAACTCTCAAAATGCACTAATCTAATTCAGAAAAAGAGTCAGGAATGCTAGTAAATTATGGTTGACTTGCTTGTTTTTAGTAGTTGGCAGCAACTCTATTGATGCTATGACTGGCTCTAAGCCATTTAGATTCCTGTCAGAAAAATTAGTAGCATTAATCGTTGCTCTGGGATTCCGCTGAATCCCAAACAATTTCCGGTGCTAGAGGGAGGCACAGAACTCTCACTGCACACCTGGTCTGTCTGGGAACTCTGTGTTCTGGGCAGTAGCAGCAGTGGAGATGCTGGGCTGGAGGTCAGGGAGCACTTGCAGGGACTGGATGAGGTCAAAACTCTGTGTGAAGTGAGGCCCATCACATCCCACAGTGTCTGCCTTCCCGCTGCCAGGAAGCCTTAATTGCTTCCATGGAAACCTCGTACAGCTGACCCAACCTCCCCACTGCCAGCTCTCTCTGTCTGGGGGACAAGAAGTGTTTTTGGCAGGGAGAAGACAGAGAACATGCTGAAGGTACTAGAGAGAAAGTGCAGTCAAAAAGGGCTGAAATTATTTTTGGGGAGTTTTTAAACTGGTGGTGGTGGTGGGGTGCCAAGGGGAAGTAACCTGGTTCTGCAAAAGATGAGATGTGAGATAGGAATGATGGTATCATCTTTATTGTTGAGGTACAGTAATCTTTGGGGAGAACTCCTACTGTATATGGGACTGAGTTCCACGGAGCCTTTCAATTTCCAGAGCTGAATTGGCATTGCACATCTCCCCTCAAAGATCTGGCCTGGAATATCTGCATCATATAAAAGTGGTCTGAAGTAACAGTCACAGCTCTTTTAAAATTTCATTGTCACTCATCAGTATGTACATTTGCTCAATAAACTTCCCTAGCTCCACCAAATACATATATTCAAAGTAAACCTCAAAAGGGAATAACTTAATATCATGGAAATAATTACCAGGAAGTCATGTTATGCTTCCTGCCAGTTCACAAGAACCCTATTTTTACAAAATGTGAATGTTATATTGCTGCTTAATAGACTCTGAACTTCAAAAGAAATGGTGAAAATCTTTTATCTTGGCAGAGAAGAAAGGCAGCACTGCCATACTCCCCAGCTACATTCTAGAACTGCTTCAAACCGAGTGTGTGATCCAAACACTGCTGAAAACTGGAAGGTGAAAATTGTCTAGACTGGCAAGCTACTTCCATATACCTGTAGTTTTGGTGATATCAGGAAACACTACTCCACACTTCATATATTTGCAGTTCTTATTAAATAATTTTTCCTACAAAGTTATCTTTTTTTTAAATGTATATTTAGATGATACATCAGTCAAGTTTCATCTCTTTGGTTTCTTCTGTCACACCACTGAAGTCTCATGGAAGCAGTTAAAAATGTGGAGGTTGAAGCCTAGCCTCTCATGCTGAGGGGAGTTGCACCATCAATTTCTTTTAAAATGTGATTTACCAAAGGATCAGGCTTTGAGTGGTTCTTGTGCAGTGATGTAAAGCAGGAGCAATGCCACTGAGGTTCTTCACACAGTGCCAAAGCAAAGTGGATGGAAACCACTGCAAAGCACAGCTGTTGGCTCAGTGGCATTTGTTTTTCTTTGCTAAGGCATCTGCAGTTTTGTCAATAAGGGGCAAGATAAATTAGTGTTTGTTGAAATATTTGCTGCCCTATGTTACACATTACTGGCAGAGAAGCTGAAGTGCCACGGGTGCTCACAGCAGAGCTGTTCCAAACCTGCTTGGGAACATCCCTGTCGTGCTGCAGGCAATGGCTGTGATGGATTGTCCTTTATCTCTTTTGTTCTTGTTTTAACATAGACTTTTTTTCATAGTCCACAGATGGCACCTGAAAGTACAGTATGTGTTCCAAAAGAAATTCCAGGCTCTTTTTTTCCCCTCATCTTCTTCCAAGAGAAAAAAAGTACACATACTTTTTGTGTGTTATGGCCTTCTGTGGGACACCACCCACAACCTCACCCTTTTTTCCCCTTCCATGGATAATCTTTTCACAGGGTGGAGAGGGGATGGGATGGGAAAGAAAGAGTTGCTTTCATGTTTTCTAGCAATGATTTTGTCTACAACTATTTCCTTCTTGACTTCTTACTCACTGTTTATAAAATCTCCCTGTACTTTAACAATAGTATTGTTGCCACAGCTGCACTGATTATATTTCTCTAACTTCTCTCATTTTGGGGCTTGGAATCAGTGTGGTTTGTTTTCATACATGGTAACTTGGAACAGCCTATAATAACATTACAGAAAGCCTTGATAATATAATTGTAATGTGCACACACACTACTTTCTCTGCTTTTTTGTCTCCAGGATCAAATATCTAATTTGTTGGGATTTTTTTCAATACAATGCCTACAACAAAAAGTGAAGACTTGATTCCAGGTAGGTACATTACAAAATGTAGAGCTTTGACAAGCATATTAATAAGGGGTCAGTGAATATTTTAAATGTTTCATTACATAGCCATGAAATCTCCACATGTGAGATTTGGGGAGGATTTTTTGGTTTGGTTTGTTGGTTGTGGTTTTGGTTTGCTTTTTTTTTTTTGTTTGTTTTGTTTATTTTTGGGATTTTTGGTGGGGTGGGCTTTTTCTGTCTTTATTTATTCATTCCTTTATTTATTTATTTATTTTAATCTTCTATATCCATTCTCCTCTTTAAGATGATAAAAATAATACCGAGAAAACCATTAAAATGTGTAATGTATTTTAATTAGTTTTATTTTAGATTATAAAAAAAACCTTTTGCCCTTCTCAGCTGCTACTCAAAATGAAGATATGGTTCTTGTTTGTACAGAAAACCTGTATGAAAACTTTTGCAAGACAAAGGATCCTGGTGGTGCAAGGTTCCTCCCCACACAGCTGAAGTTCAAAGTTTGAACTTCAGGAAAAGTCCCCCTTTGCTAGAACACCTCTCAATATTCTTGAGGTCCTTAAATAAAAAGTGTGTGTGTTAAATATGTCAGATTAGAGAGGCCTTCACTTGCTAGATTACCACCTGGAGGTGTAGGGGCGTGTCATGAACAGCTACTGCAATCAGCAGCTCCCCAGCACAAAAATATGGGTTATGGGACATTCATTTAGACATGTTAGGTAATGCAGCAGGTCTGTCTCCCTTTCAGATTGCAACAGATACCTGTGCAAGTCTTAACACACTGAATTTCCCTTTGTTTTGGGGCTGATTAGTGCTGACAGAAGGTGGCTCACTGGCAGTCAGGGACATGGCGTTTCCTCAACCTGCAAAGCCCAGGCAGGGTGAAAGGAAGTCAGGGCATCACCCTCCTGTCCTGCTTTGCTGCACAGATACTCTCAGAGTGTTTTAAGGGGTGGGGTGCACGTGTTCTGAGCTGCCCTGCTGCAAACCAGCCCCTGGCATGGGCACTCAGGGACAAAAAACCGGAGCAAGATGGGCAGGCCCCTTGTCACCTACAGGTGAGAAGGAAATATCTTCCTGCACTGTCCTCCATTGAAAAGCTCTCTGAACACTGATGTCACCTGGAAAAGCAAAAGGAATTTGACACTAATGGTATTCCATTGTTACCACTGAATCAACCTGTCTCAAACAAATATCTTAGAAGCAAAGCAGACTGGCAGTTATTTTTAATTATCCCATCAATTATTCCGTTCCTCATGTTTTATATAATCCATCCCAATTACAATATTTTTCCTAGCATGTGGGATATAAATAAGGTAGTTATTAAATCCAGAGTTGATGAATAGCTTTAAATGCTGGCTTGGCACCATTTGCTTTTAGAGATGCTCCCCATGTGACGACTTCTAATGAACTAGAATTGCAGAATTCACAGTTGCTTTTTCTGGTGTCACTGCAAATATTTAACTGATAAGAAGCAGGAGGCAGCATGCTCAGATTCCTGATACATTAAAGGACAAAGTGAATTTAAAATCCATAAAGCAATTTTTTCTGCCTCTCGCTAGTAATTGCTTTTTGGCAAATTCTATTTGAAAGAAGAGCCAAAAACTCTTTAGAACCAAGCCTGGGAAACAAACATGTTTCCAGGTTAATCGATGGATCAAATCACCAAATGCTCTCAGGCATTGTCTAGCAGATTCCAAAAATCCTTAACACAATTAAAAAGCTGGATTGTCTGCACAGGCCATAATAGATTTTACTCTCAAATAAGTAGTTGGTTAAAAAAAAAATTAGTGTCTGATGTTGAAAGAAAACGTTTGCACTGAATGAATTAGAGAGGTCATCAGTCAAGACTCTTTAATACAAGTCAAAATACCACCATCGCAATAAACTGGCAAATTGAACATCAGTTTTAGTTATCTCTTGTTGTAAGCACACAGGTTGTATGTGCCTAAGGGAATCTGTTGCAACTTGCATTTACTTAAATCCATTTCAAACTATGTTTTAATATTATTTTATGAGCAGAGTTTTCTATTTCTCTTCACAGGTTGGCTTGCCTCTTACCTTACTGAAGGTGTTTGGAAAGTACAAGATGCATGTCTGAAGAGAAGCCACGCTGGTGACTGCAGGCTAAGGCCAAATTATAAACCTGTTGTGAAATCAATGTAACTCTTAGGAGTACCTTACACAAAGTTGCTTGATTTTTATTGAAGTCAAGAGCTTTCTTGTAATAATGGCATCGAAGTTCACAACTGCCCCTTGCTGTTGTTACTCCAGTGGAAAAAATCCCAAGAACCATTTGTTTGTTACACTTGGGATTTAAATACCAACCAATTGTTGTGCGGTTTGAGCACAGCCTCAGTTCACCTACGAGCTCTGAGCAATTCATTTCCACATTTCTCTTGCTGATCCCTGGTTTTGCAAGCATCTGTGCTTCCTGCTTTCATCTTGTATTAGAAGCTGAAATACTGATACACACTGAAACAGCTCAGGGAGGAAATCATGCTGATTCTTTCCCCCTAAAATTTCAAAACTACATGCCCAAGAAATCTGGGCAATGTGTACTTGCTTAAGTGCATTCCTGAACATAAACTACCAAACCCTTCAATACTGAACAGTTTTAATAATGTAAGAGAATTCTTCCAGAAGAGAGAATCTTGCAGAGGTTAACGTATAGGTCGAGGGGCATGAAGGTCTCAGTCCTTTTTCTTCCTCTTCTGGTGTTCTGAACAGAAGGACCTGTGACATCCCTAGGCTGTGTTCTATAACCCTGATGTTGACAACTTGGGGGAACTATTGCAAAATTAGGTCCTGCTCAGGGTTAATGAGAGGCCACCAGGAGGTTCCTCAGTTTTTAAACGTATCCCAGCACTTTGATTCAGTGTTAATTACCTCAGTCCCTTTGGTACTCAGAGTCTCTCTCTAGAAATTTGGGATAGCTAAACCACTTGAAAGAAAACATTGACATCTTAGACTTTGGGGCTGTACATGTTTCTGCAGATGCACAGCTTTAAGCACATGAATTGATTCACTTATGTTACCTCATCCCAGATGCAGCAACTCAGAGGCTTATGTAAAAATATAAATATTAGCAGGACAGGAATTCTATTTTCCAAAATCAAATAACATTCAAGGCATTTTGGAAGATGTTGGGTGCTACGGATCCCTCTGAAGCCTTCTTAATAAGGTGTGATGTGATCAATATTCACAAAAGCTGTTGCTTCTTAATATTGAATATATCACTTGGTGTAGCTCTTACAAGCAGGATTCAAATTTGAACTCAGAGGTTCTGAATGAAAAGATAACAGCTTCTGCTATTCTGTGCTTCTGCTTAGTGGGAAGCAATTAATGGTGTTTATTTATATCCTCATTTTGTGAGGAAGACCCAGCCTAAAAGGAATATTCTCCATATTTGTCTCGTTTGCTTTTTGAATGCATTAAAATAGTTACCACATAATAACAAAATTGCTAGTTTTAGAATGAAAATGGCTATCATAGGCCTAGGTAAAAGCATCCTTTTTAACCCATATTAGCCCTGGCTCGGTCTTATCTATGGCACAGGATGTCCCTTATGCTCATGTAAATTACTTGGGTAGGGGAATATTCTCCTGCTAACATTACCAATGTTTACCAGCAAGAGAAAGAAAAGGTTACTTAACATGCCATTTGAAGATCAAGATGTTCCAAGTGTATTGATTTTTTTTACCATTGGAAAAGGATTCTGAGTTATTGGATCATTATCACTTCCTATGCTGTTTTGGCAGTCTCTCCAATTTTAAATGTACGTTTTGTTTTCTCCAGAAAATCCATTTATAAATTTTACATCTGTTTCCCTTCTAGCGATAAAAGTTACACAGCTCGACTTTGTAAAATAGTGAACTAGTGCTGTGCATCTTTTAAGGCTTTACCTCTGTACCTGAAGATATCCTTAGGAAAGACAATTCTGCTGTCTACATTCCTGCAATTACCGAACATTATGTCTAATTGGAAAGAAGCTATCTAGTGTTTATTCTAAAAAGATATTGCACAATTTGTGATATCATTTTTTGAAGCACAGTCAGAGAGAGGCTGGAATTATTTTTTTCATTTGTAAAAACAGGGAATGGCATTTTTGTTAAAAGATAAGTTTACATTTCCCAAGAGGACTCTGGAATGTGGAAATTGCTACCAAAAGCTTCAGCCTTAAGAAGTAAGGCAACGAGTAATTACTCAGCAACAAGTAATATGCTTTGCAAAATACAGGGAAGCAGGTGATGTTCATACAGCCCTTTGTGAGAGAGGGTAATTGCATTTTAGAGGAGTTTGTGGGGAGAAAAGGAACATCTGACCTGTCTTTGTTGCAATGCCTTTGTGAGGGCATTGTAGCTACTGCAGGCAGCCTGTGGGGAGCCTGGCAGTCCCTTAATCATCTTCCCTCTGTGTTTCACTGTTCAGACATCCGAGCTTTGTCAGGAGAATGTTATGACTCCTTTGCTCCATCGTTGCCATTTACCTTTGCCAGAGTTTCCTCTATCAGACTATCTGTCTTCTATTTCACACTGCAGGAAGACAAAAGCCAGGGATGAGTCTCGTCACTAGAAATCTATCTTACTAATCTCGAGCTTGTTTGAACAAGAATCTGCTTTCCAATAATGTTACCACTGGGTCTGGTTTTTTCACATCACTTATCTTGCCTGTAGCAAAGAATACACTAGAATTTAGACATACCACAGAGGTAGGTCTCTCAGAGCAGCTTGCACTGCACTAAATCACAAAATAATCCAGAGGGACTACTTCAGAGCATGCTTCTTTTTGGAGAAAAACATGCCTCTT
>WAAG01061019.1:0-11760 GCA_013390105.1 Tichodroma muraria
AGGACAAAATAGAAAATTATAACTTTCATTCAAGCAGTAAGACCTCTAGAAAGTGGAATTTCTATTACTCTATTGGGTTTGTGTGGCAAGGTTTTGGTAGCAAGGGAGCTACAGGAGTGGCTTCTGTGAGAAGTTGCTGGAAGCTTCCTCTCTGACCAATAGAGCCAATGTGAGTGGAAGGGACCCGCATGNGCCAATGTGAGTGGAAGGGACCCGCATGAGTGTTTAAGAAAAACTGCAGCCTGTGGGAAGGACTTGTATTGGAGAAGTTCATGGAGGTCTGTCTCCCATGGGAGAAATCCACACTGCAGGTGGGGAAGAGTTTGAGTCTTATCCCTGATGAGGGAGGAGCAACAGAGACAACGTGTGGTGAACTGACTGCAACCCCTGTTCCCTTTCCCTCTATGTTGCTGGGGAGAAGATAGAGAGAATTAAGTGCAATGTTAAACTCAGGAAGAAGGGAGGGGTGGGGTGAAGGTTTTTAAGATTTAACTCTATTTTCTCATTGCCCTATTGTGATTTAATTGGTAACAATTTAATCTAATTTCCCCAAGTCGAGGTTTTGCCTGTCATAGTAACAGGTGAATGATCTCTCCCTGTTCTTACTTCAACATACAAACCTTTTGTAATACTTCTTCTCCCCTGGCCAGTTGAGGAGAGGAGTGCAAGAGTGGCTCTTGTGAGCACGTGGTGTCCAGCAAGGATCAGCCCAGCAGAAGAGTCAATTAAATTAGGATGTTTATAATAATATCTTCTTGTGATACCATTGAAAATTAAAGGACGCAGGTTGATCATTTATCTGAAATAAAAATGCTGATGGTAGTCTGGCCCTGGGAATCATCTAGTGATAGAGTTTGCAGATAGGAAATGAAAGGAACAGGTCATAGTGATGGATGAATTCTTGACAGCAGCCTGAGCTGGCTTGGTTTCAGATTGCTGGAAGTCCAAACTGGGGGCATAGATCAGGCTTTGTCGTCTTACAGTTGATTTCTTAGTTGGTGAAGTACTATCCAGAAAAGGGTAAACTTTTTATCCTACCCAAAGCTTGTGGTCCTTGTGTAAATTCATAAAAAGCATTCCTTCCTCCCTTTACTTTTGCCTGGCATTGATACTAAACAGAACCTTCATAAATACTGTGGGCAGGGTTTGTGCTACCATAAGCTGCTTGTGTTAGTAGCACAAATTTGTCATCGTGTGCAGAGATGGAGGAGAGAGATTGCCCTCTGAAGATGCCTTTATCCATTTTCTAATGATAAACATGAAAACAGCCAGAAGGAACTATTGCAGTCATCTGGAATGAATGAGGTGATGCCCACTTCATGTTTATGGCTGTAGTGCTCCTTTCTTGAAAATGGCATAGAATCCTTCTGGTTTCCAGCTTGATCTGATGCCGGTGTGCTCTGAGAGTGTTTAATTTAATAGTCCAAGATAGAGGGGAGGAGCTAGCACTGAAAAGGCGAGAGAGCTCTCAACTCCTTTGCATTTTATTTTTTAAGAATATGTACATACAAATATATGTAACAATACAATACTAGTAGTAATAGTGCAACAAGACAGTGCTTTGTAAACTATAAAAGGAGATGTTGCATTGTGTCAGTACCTATAGGGGGCCTGCAGGAGGGCTGGAGAGGGACTTCCTACAAGGTCAGGGCAATGGTCTTAAGCTGAAGGATGAGAGATTCACACTAGATATTAGGAAGAAATTCTTTACTGTGAGGCTGGTGAGGCACTGGTACAGGTTGCCCATGGTTGTTGTGGGTGTCTTGTCCCTGGAAGTCTTCAAGGCCAGGTTGGGTGGAGCTCTGAGCAACCTGGTCTAGTGGAAAGTGTCACTGCTAGAGCACAGGGGTTGGAATTAGAAGATCTTTACAGTCTCTTCCAGCCCAAACCATTCTATATATATGACTATATGACAAGGGAGGGAGTTCAGCAGGATGTCTAAGGATTGGATTTACAAGGAAAAAGAGAGTGCACATGGTTAAATTATATGGGATACCAAGATGAATTAACAAAAACGTGCCCAGACCAGTGGAAGCAGGAAAGCTTATTGCCTGGGGAAGAATTATAGTGACCAAGGAAGTGATGGTTTCCTGCGCCTTAATGTGAGCCAGACCCTAAATGAAACAAATTGAGAAATTCTTTTATCCTGTGGACGAGTTATTTCATAATAACAGGTTAGGATGTTTTGCATGTTTTTCCTGACACATCTGATGTGGGTGACTGACATGGAACCGAGAATTCTGTATTATGTGCAATAACTTGAATAAATAGGCTTTCAATGCTTACCGAACAGGCAAATAGGCAATATATTGATACTATTTAAATGATTTTAGAAGTGTTATTAAAATTTCCACCTGTAGGCAATTTCAAGACAAAATAACGAAGTTAGTTCAAAAATTACAAGATTTAAATAAAAATACTTGTTTGATTTATTCACTCTTAAGCAGTAAAGTTTGTTTTCAAACACAAAAGTTCTCCAGGCTTGGTAATGGTAGAAAAAAAGCATGGTGAGTTGCAAGTATTGTACAGTATCAGCAGGACTACGGGAGTAGGACCTAAGAGAGAAAGGCCAAATATTATGAGACTGCCGCATCTGGTGCTTAAGTAAATTGTGTTAACCTGAAGTGTAAACATATATTAAGGATACTATTCTCATTAAGGAGAGTTGAGCAATCACTGGGTTCCCACTGGTTTCACAGAGTTTTACTTTGTGTATTTACATTTGTTTCTTCTTTTTCAGATGGAAATTTGGACATGAACTTTAGAACTTTGATACTTTCAAACCTTGAATTTTGATTGTTAAATGACCAGTTCAAAATACTGCCTGAACAAGATGAAATGCCTTGAAGACCTTTGGTTCTGCTTTCATTTTTCCTGAAGCAATGGTTTTCTCAGCAATGTTGACACTGGCCCACTCTGGGACCTCAAACGCTACTTTCATTGTTTATGAAAATGCCTATACGAATTTTACCACTCCCCAGTTCTTGCTTCATAGTGGCACAACACAGCCACTGAGATATAGTTCAGGTGCTGTGCTCACCACTGAGAGAAGTACTTTCCTGGTAAACACCACAGCTATCCTGGCATCACAAGAAGTTTTCAGGAGCTTGAGTTTGCCACTCCAGATCATTCTTTCTGCTGCTATGATATTTATACTATTGGTTTCTTTCCTTGGAAACTTTGTTGTCTGCCTGATGGTCTACCAGAAGGCAGCTATGCGATCTGCAATTAATATCCTCTTAGCAAGCCTGGCTTTTGCAGACCTGCTGCTGGCAGTGCTGAACATGCCATTTGCTCTGATAACAATCATTACCACTCAGTGGATTTTTGGGGATATATTTTGCAGAGTTTCTGCCATGTTCTTCTGGCTTTTTGTCATAGAGGGGGTAGCCATTCTTCTTATTATTAGTATTGACCGATTTCTTATCATAGTTCAGAGGCAAGATAAACTGAACCCCTACCGTGCAAAGATTCTTATTGTGATTTCCTGGGCAGCATCCTTTGTTGTTGCTTTTCCATTATCGGTAGGGAATCCTAATCTGCAGATACCCTCGAGAGCACCTCAGTGTGTTTTTGGCTACTCTACGAGCCCAGGTTACCGAGCCTACGTGATAGTTATCTTGCTAATTTCTTTTTTTATTCCATTCCTGGTCATGCTGTATTCTTTTATGGGCATACTCAACACTGTCCGCCACAACGCAGTTCGTATCCATAGCCACCCTGATAGCATATGTCTCAGCCAGGCCAGCAAACTTGGTCTCATGAGCTTACAGAGACCTTTTCAGATGAATATTGATATGAGCTTTAAAACTCGTGCCTTCACAACCATCCTGATTTTGTTCCTTGTCTTCATAGTCTGTTGGGCACCATTCACCACTTACAGCCTTATCGCCACGTTCAACAGCCACTTCTACTACAAGCACAACTTTTTTGAGATAAGCACTTGGCTCCTTTGGCTCTGCTACCTCAAGTCTGCACTGAACCCACTGATTTACTACTGGAGGATTAAGAAATTTCATGATGCATGCTTAGACTTGATGCCCAGATTCTTCAAGTTCTTGCCACAGCTCCCTGGCCACACGAGGCGGCGCATCCGGCCCAGTGCCATCTACGTGTGTGGGGAGCATCGGTCGGTGGTTTGAAACTGCGGCTGTTTCACAATGATTGTTGTTTGCTGGGGTCGTTTGTTTTTAGGCTTTAGGTTGAATTTTGTTTTGTTTCATATGGCTTTTTCAGTGTGGCCATATCTTATAACTTGATTAAATTTTCAGTACTCTGTGCAATTTTGGGAAGACAGAGAGAGGGAATGTGATAGGCTATAGTTGGGTTTACTACCAGAATACGATGTAAACAGAATAACAAATGTTACCTCTAGGATTCCATGGAAATCCATTCTTTTAATGAAAACTATATTTGGAACATCTTGCCAGATTTATGCTTACTAGGCCTGCAATTTTATCTAATTGTAGGGACTTTTTTTATGCTGCTAAGATATGGTGTATTTAGTTGGTAATTTTTTTTTAAAACTGTTGCTGCTGTCTGCCAATATATTACAGCCAAAAAGTCTCATTAGATTATTTCTGTCTAATTCAACAATATTTCAGAAGTTTTCATGGTAACATTAAAAACCTTTTAATATTTCCATTAATATTTTTGTGCACTTTACAAAATTTACTGTATAGTTTGTTCATTTGAATATTTTGTTCTCTATTGAAGGTATATTATTTCTCTTATTATTATTTGTTATATTGTTGAATTTCAATGAAAGACCCATGTAAGCTCTAGGAGGGCAATTTATGTTGGTATAGCTACATGTACAGTCATAGATTTTCTGGTTTTCTAACAATTGATCAAAATTACCTGCTCAGTTATCAGGAGAGTTAGAATGAGAAAACAGAAGAATGAAGCTACAAAAATACCATGACCTGAGATTTAAGGCTAACACTTGGTTTAGAAGAATAGTGTTCCTGTTAAAATTGTTACAGGATAAAGGGTGACTGTAGTTGTTACTTGAGGTTGTTACAAGGTATCTAAACCTGATGAGATGCCTGAAACCTATCTGAAATAGTGATTTTTGGGCCTGCAATTTATACTGGGTTGGTGTAATGTTGTTTCTGCTGGGAGCTCATATAAGGCTAGGTGTGCTCTACACTGCTGAAATCATGCTGTCAGACATTTGTTGGGATAGGATTAGAAATAGTAGGGTAAACTAGCACATAGATAGCAAATGAACCATAGTTGAGGTTAGGATTTAGTCTACATAGTAATTAAGGGAGAAAAAGAATCCTGCACTTGTTTTTCAGTAAGTATTGGATCAAAACCATAAACAGTCACAGAATCATAAAATGGCTTGGTTTGGAAGGAACCATAAATACCATCCTGCTCCAACCCCCCTGCCATGGTCAGGGACACCTTCCACTAGACCAGGCTACTCAGAGCCCCATTCAACTTGGCCTTGAACTCCTCCAGGGATGGAACATGCACAGTTTCTTTGGGAAACCTGTTCCAGTGCTTCTCTACCCTCACATGGAATAATTTCTTCCTATATCTTTTCTAAATCAACTCTCTTTCAGCCATTACCCCTTATAACAGTCAGCCAGCAGAGTTTGCTGGGGATGTAAGTTAAATTCCCTTTTTCCCTATGATACTACTTCACATTGATTTTTTCATTACCTCTTTGTCTCTGTAGTGGCTGTTGCCTCAAGGGTTTACTTGCTGTTCTCATCTATTAGGCATCAGCTTCTCTCCCTAAAATGCCAAACTACCTTTCTGATTAATGTCAGGCTGTGTTGGTATCCTCCTTCAAAGCAGAAAGACAGAGATTTTCCTTGATGATAGCAAACCAAACTCAGATACTTTTTTTTTCAATCAGCTAAATAAATATTTATTGTGAGACAAGTAGAAGTAAGACTTAGTTTGGGCTTTGGAGCCAGGTCCCCAGTTGCTCTGAGGCTGGGAAAAATGCCTGCAGAATCAGCTTTTTGGGGCCATGACTGAGAACAGAGGGATTGATGTGAAACAAACAACAACCAGAGCTAGGGTTTTGGCTTCTCTTGCTTCCATCTGTCTTTCAGTGCCCCAAAGCATGGGGACCTCTCCGTTGCTCTTGTACTGGAGGAACAAAAAAATAATAGCAATTTTATAATACACATGTATGAGGGGAATACCTTGTCCCATGTGGGTGTCCAGGGACTGTTTACTTCCTGAGGGCAACAAAGCGTTCACCCCCCAGATTTTTTTAAAGGTCTTCAGTAAAGAACTAATTTAAATTAACTCTTACAGCTATTGACAGCTATTGGTAAAACTGTTGTCATTATTTAAATTTTAGGAGTATTAAGGGAACAATTCTGAATTCAGTAATTTCATTTAAAAAAAAAAAAGCTGCCAGCTGAGACTGTGGGTTACATGTAAAGGCACCTGGCAGTGGTGATGTTATCGATGTCCATGCTTTCCCTTCCTTGTCAGTTTTACTGATGATGGTATTGATTTTTCTAATCTAAAGGAGTTCCACTATAAAGCAGTGTTTTAGTGTGTCTTTGTAGTAAGGCTTTTTTTTTCAATTACATTTGCATTGATAGCACAAGTTTATGACCTGGTTAGTATGGATTTTCTGTTTCAAAGCTGTCATACCTTTTTATCTCTGAAAGCAGCAAAATTGTTCTTAGAGTTAATGTAACAGAGTGAGAGGAATGGCAGGAGCAGGTATATTTGCTGTCTTCCAGCTCTACGATGCAAGAGATCTGAGTGTTGTAAAACACAATAATTCAAGAAGGAAAGAAAATGAGCAATACAGGAAAATTACATTCAAATGTGAAATTAAATTTCTGAAGGAGGAGGGATAAACGTTTTGTGGGATTTTTGTGATCTCTGATATGTACTGGCTGTGAAGTATAAATTGCAAACATCAAAGACAGTTAATTTGTCTTGATAATTAAGCATTTGTTTGCACTGACTGTAACAAGGTTTCTGGTCAAAGCTGCATCTACTGATCCTTGGAGAAAAGAAGCCCAAATTGTTTTGCCCAAACTGGGAGGTGATTTCCATAGTGATACAGTGTTCGCACTTACCAGGTTTTTTTTAGGTGATCAAAGCATATAGTGAACAAAAGGGGGGTTCAAAAAAAGAAACAAGATGGTGTAGAAGTATCCCCAGGGTAATTATGTGTTTACAGAATCATTTGACTTTTGTGTCTATGTACTGTCTTGAGAGCAGTGCCTTGATAATTACAGCCGAAGTCCTAGGACCAAGTTGAAGACCTCTGAACTGCTCAGTCTTGCTGTCTGTGATCCTGCCAAGAATCCTGTACAACCTCGCTGAGATTTGTAATGTTAAAACACATACATATTGGCAGAAGTTGGTCTCCTGAGACAATTTAATGGTCTTGACCAAGACCAAGGATTTTAAAAACTCAGACTGATCCTTCTTGACTTTACTGGGGAATTATAATTTTCTTCCTCTCCAGAGATGATAGTCATTACTAATCTGTATTCCCTCGTGTTCTATTTTCAGACATCTTTAGTATGGAGGATTTAAATGAATGTATTTTGAAGTATGTTGCAGTTTAATTCATTCAGTCAAAGCATGCTGCTTACACAGTTCTCAATTGTACGAATCTATTGCTGAAATTATTTTTTTGTACTGAAAATTGTGTATTTTTGACATTTCTTGTTACTTATGTAAAAATATTTCTGTATATAGAGAAGAAAATTGTTTTGCCTCTTATTGCTTTCTGTCACTATTTTTTTCACTTGTATGCTTAATGCTTTCATATTTTATTTTGGGCATATGCATAAATAACTAAGATTTCAGTGATCTTTCTGAAACCATTTGAGATTTTTAATTCTTAAACCATTCAATAATGCCCTCCTTGAAAGAGATTTTAATTTATTTTAGTGTGAAAACTAAAAATTCAGAGCACAAGTTTGTTGTGGTTGGAATGGTGAGGAATATCTTAAGTCCAGTTTTCCAGGAGCCTCTGCTTTGCCACTACTTTTAACTGGTTTGATATTTTATTTCTTTTTTATTTTTTTTTAGGACTATTCATTTTCTGATGTGGAGTAACCTTGAATTACTGTTTTAAAACAAGCTGTTAAGTAGAATGGCATTGTCTGTCTTTTCTGTACATAATACACCATGAAAATACCTGAGAAACAACAACAAAAAAGAGAAAATAAACATAAACATTATCCAGAAACATAGCAAAAGTCTGTAGAATGGACTCTTGTTTGTACATGAACTTGTTTCTTATATTTAATGCCCAGTTTCATTGTTTCAAACATTTCTTTTATCTGTATGAAATGACCAGGATTGCCTGATTTAGGGGGTTTTGCTTAAGCCAAAATGTTTCTTGTATAAAGCATTTGCAGAATGCTCTTTTCTGAGATGCTGGGGTAGAGACTTGTCAAAATATCTAGAACAACTGGACTAGTATCCAGCAACCAGAGAGAGAGCTTAATAAGAAAGTAACTTTCCTAAAATACTACCCAAACTGGGTGTCCTACCTTTTAGCTTGCACTTTAATAAGTAATTAAGATCATCTTGCTGTGCAATAAATAAAGCAGGCAGTAGTACCACAGGGCATGATTCATATCAACACAAGACAGTGACCTTTATGATTCAAGTGCTGCATGTTTGTATGTGATGGATTATTCCCCGCAGTAGTAGAATGAAATAAGTTCAGCATCTCAGCTGTTTTGGGGAAAACTTTCAGCTTGGCAATGATTTAGCCGAAATGCTTCTGGGGTAATTTCTCTATGTGATAAGACATGTCCCCAAAGAGTGCCTGGGAGGGGATAGATATTTCTGGTTGCTTGAAAATGGCTGTGCTCAGCTGCTGAAACACCTCATTCTGAGACTCCATGCCTCTGCAACAGCCACTTTTTCCTCTCCTAGTGCTCCCCCATCCTCCTGAGGCAGCTCCTCCTGCACCACTATGTTGTAGCAGTACAGTGGTGGCAGGAGGAGGTGGAGGTCCCTGGGCGAGCTGTGGAGGCAGCAAACCTCACCCTCTGCCACTCTTCCTGAGTTCAGGTTGGACCATCAATGACAGGCTGAGGACAAGTTTTACCACCTGTGGTTTTAACATTAGTGCCATCATAGGAGAGGCGTTACAGGAGCACATATGTTTGCCTCTAGTGCTAGTGAAGGATCCCCAGTACTGTTACAAGTTTTATTCTACCTTATCTTTCAGCGACTGAGCTTCATCCATCTTCAGCCAGTTTGTGGCTGAATAAGAATCCCTGAGTTGACCTATGTCTCCATGAGTGTTCTGGGCACAGGATCTGCCAGTGAGATTCCAGCATAACAAAAGTTCTTACTGCTTGCTCTCAAAACAAAATGGCATACATGGAAACAACCACAATTCTGTTCAGATATAAGTGGTAAAACAGCCGTAAGTTAGTGGCTGCACTGTGTGGTGGAGGAAAATGTGAGTTGTAATAGGACTTCTTAAGTGCCCCTTACAGAGACAGTGTTCATTTTAGAACTGGTATTTATGCACAGACTGTTGGGTTGTGTGGTTCTGTCTTACTGTGACAGTGAATGAAGCTTGATACCAAATCATAACAGTACTGCTGGTAAGTAACATAGTGTTCATAAATACCAAAGTAGAACTTGTTCCTGGCTTATATTGTTATCCTGTCTACATAACCAGCTTTGCAAATGTGCAGGCACAGAACAGAGCAATAATGAGATATACTTCTTGTTCAGTTGGTGCTCTGCCTTCAATAGGTTACTGCAATCCAAACCTCTGTGGCTGACCTGAATTAAGAATAAAGCCTTTTTGCTGTCATGAGTAGAAATTCTACTAACATTTCCCTGTCTTTTGATAGAGAAGGTCTAGTGAAATAAATGACAGTTCCTCCAAGAGTCAGTTAATCTGATCTCCAGAGGGGATGTAATCACAACTGTAATAAATTTAACAGTATCTTCCTTTGATTTACTGTGCTTAGGCTCTGTGTCAAAGACAGAGGGAAGTTTTTGGTGGCTGAAGGTATTGCCTGAACACCCAGAATACCAAGAGGGAGCCACTGAAGCCTATGTGAAAATCTCAGTGCTATAGTTTAGGCCCCACTGTTCTTTCGGGTGTCAGTGCTGCCTTTTTCTGTAAAAGTAATTCCCTTCAAAGGAAGAGAGATTAAATGATATCTCTTCCATCATCTCTTGCTTCTTTATTGACGCTTTAACTATGAGAATAGTAATTCTGAATTTGGTTTCCTGGACTTGGGTTTCTTTCCCTTCCTCATTGAAGGGGAATTGAAGCTGTCATTTATCAGCCTGTGTTCTGCGTCTGATCTAGAGGAGATGAGCGGTACCATGAGCCCTTCCTGTGAACCCTTTCACACTTAACACTCCTTGGACTGGAGAGAAAGGGTGGGTGTGGGAAGAAAGTGGGAGGATGTGCTCCAACCACTGTTTGGTACTAGATGATGTAGAGTTTGGCTGTCGGGAGAGCAGCAGTGGAAGTCAGACTCTCTCCATCAGTGCAGGTGTCTCCCTTCTGCTGAGCATTTAATTACTCTTTAAAAATGGAACAGCTTTTACAGAGGCAAGGGGGCATGCCCTTTCTTTTCTGAACTACATTAGGTAATAATCCACCGAATCAAGAGGTGAGGAGAGACTGTTGAAAATCCCCTAGGATCCTGAGAACAACTGAAACCACATATCCTTCCTAATATTTTCACTACTGAATTATTAGGTTAAAGGAGTGGTCTACCAAGGCTTTCTGTTTCATGTATGGGCTTTTTTTTTGCAGCCTAAGCTGCTGGTTGAGCTCTGAAAAAGCCTACAGCTAGATCTTCTCTGTGGCATAGATAGTGTAAAGCCTGCTTTGTAAATTCTAGTTTGGGATGGGCATGGCTTACTGCCATCAGTGGTGCAGCACTTCTGGACATATGCAGAAGCAGGTGTGTATGATGAGATACAGCTCTGATATTTTAGCTATCTATAGCATAGATAGCTCCACCAATCACTTGAGGCTCTTTTGCAGCCAGTGGAGATGAGTGGATGCTGTCAAGTTTTTAGGAGCTCCTCTGGAAGGTTACCTTCCAAAGGGAGTGAGAGAAACAGCATGAAAAGGCTCTAAGCAATGTTTTCTATTTCGGGTGATGACTCCACTGGAAAGAAGCTTGGGCATTGTAGAATTTGATTTACTTCCTCTAGTGCTTCTTTGTAGATGACATGCAAATTCCTGCACTTCTAACCATGATGTGGATTTTCTCCTGAAAAATTAAATTGGGCTCAGTTTACTCCAATTTTTCTGAAGGAATTAGAGCCCTTTGCTTCTGCGTGAGAACACCTACAATGAGAGTTAGTATTGTTAAACTAGAATGCATTGCCCTTGTACCTTTAATTACTTGGTCTTTGATTTCTCATGTTCCAATGCAGACAAGACTTATTAAAGTCACTTCTGTAATTACCCAGCCTTCTAGCATGAGTTTTTAAAGTTCTGTTAATTATTCTGTTTCTGTTATGTCAAATTTAGAAATCCAGAAGACATCACTGCATGGGCTGAGCTGCTCTCATATCTATTTTGTTAGACTAGATAGAGGGAGCAATGGAAAATTTGTAAGACTAAATTTAAATAAGAATGAAGCTAAGGGACTCTTCTGAGGTGACCTGACTTTGCAGCCTACTAATTTGGGCAAGTCAGAATCCTTGAAGACAGCCCTAACTGCCTGTTTGATTTCAGATTTTGTTTGGGTATTACCTAATGTGAAATGCAGGAGCAGTCCTGTAAGTGTTAGTGGGAGCTGAAGCTTC
>WAAG01061023.1:4745-38727 GCA_013390105.1 Tichodroma muraria
ACTTTGTAATGAGAATTATTACATAGAGCACTTTTGTCTCTAAATACTCTATTTTATTCAATAACAACTAATGGTTATTTTCACTTTGCTCCCCAAAAAGCTAAAGCAGAGACAGGCTATGTAACTTTCTCTCTGAGAACTTGGAGCTACATGTTGGTGTAAGGGATAAATTTCATTCTCAGAAGCTGAAGTCTACATTAATACATTTTATATTTCAGCTTATCTTTTAGCTGTGGATTAAATAAAATTAAAAATCACTTGAATACTACTTTGGCCAGAACTGAATAACTCTTTGTTCAATTTTTCCATTTATGACAGAGCAGATAGGATTACTAATGAAGTCCCCATAACTGGCAACACTTACAAAAGACATTGCATATGAAGACATTCTAGGATCAGTAAAGAAAAGAAGAATTGTAAGACTAATTTAAGTGGTTTATAGTGTTGAAACACCTTGTAAGATATGAGAATCCCCAATGGGCAAAGGAGTAAAGGAGGTTACTCTTGGGCATGCTCACTTCCCATTCCTAGCAAACCATGGTTAAAGTCTGTGAATTCAAGCTTGAAAATTCTTGAACATAACCAAAAACACAGCAGGTGAATACTTCAACTTTGCAAAAACCCCTAAATTCAAGAAAGGAAGTTAATGGTCATACTTAACAAGAAAGAATACCATTTTAAAATTTGGCTAATAGGTCTCAACTCTGCATTTTTCACAGGATACATAGAAGAGAGTTGATTTGGAGTGGGAAAGAGGTAAAAGAATCACTCTGGCAATAATTTTAAATCCTTTTGTCCCTCAGTAAGAAGTTATGTAGATGACCTAAGGAATAAAGACAAAGATGGTTTATGGAGACAAGGTACCTGTGAATTCAAGACAGGCAAGCCTTTGGCCATGAACTGAGAGTGATGTTTGAGCCTGGTGAAGGATCACTTTTGATAAAGAAGGGTTCATTTTTGGGAAAGATGGGAAGAACCTTGAACAGAAGGCCATGAAAGAGGGGAATAATTTCTACCTTCTTTATTTGCCAATAAATGTTGAATAATGTAACACGAAGTTATTGCCTGTCTGGCAGTTTCTTAGCAGTATTAGAAGTTCTTTTACTCCTTTACCTCCTTAACTTCTTTCTCTGTCATAAATTTGCTTTCGAATGAGGAGATGATCTAAACTATGCCACATGTTACACTGGGAACAGTTCACACTCTTGTATTCCAGCCAGGAGAAACCCTGGTTCTGATTTCAGGAGGAATATTGGTACTGATGTGCCCTCAAAACCCATGGGACTATCAAAGTCAAACCCATGTGGAGTGTGAAAATTTTGAGATAGCAGAGAGATTTTGTTCTGGTATGCAAAGGATGACAGTGTGAAACCAAATAGGAAAAAAACCTAGCAATGTATTAGCTAGTTCAAGGATCTTTCATCTTTTTTTCATTATGACTGTGTGTTTTATCAGGCCCTTGTACATACTACCAGTTAAAGACAGGCCCTTTCTCAGGTTATTTCAGAGGTGGCTCTGAGTAGCCCTTGTAATAATCTGTCTACTGTCCCTTGTCTCTGCCAATAGCATGAACTGGGAGAAAGACTGGTATTTAAAGAATAATGTTTGGTGGTTTGGGTTTTTATAAATACTGTGCCCAAAATGCATATTAAGTCATATCTTGAGATGACAGCTTTTGCCACCTAAGTCTAGAAGGGAGGAATTTTTTTAGTCTCTTTTCATGTCTGATAATTGCTGTCCATTATATGGGTAAGAAAAGATACCAGAAATTGTGATTCTTTCCAACACCTCAGGAAGTTAAGCATTATAGGTGATAATTATGCTTCTGGCAACAGGTTAAGCCAGATGTTCAGAAGCAGCTGCTGTCGACCTGTTGGCAAAGTTAGTTTCTTCAAGGTATGGTGCAGTGATTCTTGGCATCCTTCTAGGGAACAAGGGCATAAAATTGAGGGGAAATTGGACTGAATGTAAGTTGCAACAACATGCTATGGTGATAGAAAAGTCTGTCAGTAGTGGGTAACAAATCTTGAAAATGATGGTAATGGCTCTGCAGAGGATAGAAAGACACCTCCTGGGCATCATTAGTCAGTGATTTCTGCTCATCAAAATCACTTTCAGGAGTGGCATACGGATCTGTTTCAAATAGTCTAGATTGTGGGAACATGACCTAGAGGCTTTTCTTTCATCACAGGTACTCGAAATTCAGAGACCTGAGATTTCTTTGCTAGCAAGCGTTTTTGAGGAAAGGAAATAAAAGGTTATAGTGGAAGGTCACAGGTACTTCACCACAGGCACAATGGAGTGGAAAGGTATAATAAGCTTGGGTCTAACATTTCTTGAACCCTCACACACTTCTGTAATTTGTGATTCTCCTTCAAAAACAGTCCAGAAGAAGGCATTTTGGCAGTTGTGGGAGCAGTTGCAATTATGATCACTTGTTATCACAATGAGGATTTTACGAATTTCCCGTAGATAAGTCAGCCATGCAGGGAAATGTTTTGAAGGGGCTTTAGTGCTCTGTTCTCTCCAATGGATTCAGAAGTGAGTTTTAAAAACTTGTCATTATGGATAGCAAAATGTAATGAGGTTTTGTTTTCTTTGTATATCATACTGTGACTGAAAATGCTCTAAATGGGATGGTTTTGCATCTGTAAGTTCGCTTAAAAGGCCATATTGCCAATTGTTTTAATCATACATTTGCACAGATAATTCAGTCTCTACAGCAGAGTCCATTTGTGTTTGGTCATTCCTGAGAAGGGTAAACAATTCACTCTATCAGTGAAAGAAATGCATCTTTTCTGTGAGGTCTATGGAAACTGAGTAGCACAGACAAAAGAAAAAAAAAAAAAAGGTGTTAAAGTGTTTTTACGTATATAAAACTGAAAAAGTGTTTTTACAAATCTACAAATATAAAACTAAAAGTGGACAAGCTTTATGTATTGTGTGATGCATCTGTAACTGAATTCAATATAATTTTGCAACTGAGATTTTCTTAATTAAATTGTCAACGTTTATGTATGCAAAACACTTGATGCCTTCAGAAGCCAAATATTGACTACAGCTGCATGTCGGCGTGACCAAGACCGATTTCTCACCATGGGAGTTTTAAGTTCCAGTCCCCAGAACCTCAGGTGTTAAGATCTTGTTTGCACTCTAAGTACCTTCGAATGAGATCCCACGTTTCAGCCTTTGGTATTTATGTGCATGTTTGCACATGAATGGGCTTACATAAACCGGCATTTGTGTGCTTCATTGCTTCACTTTTCTTAGGTAAATGCTTATGAAAAAATATGCGTGCTTCTGGGAAGAGCCCCTTATGAACTTTTAATCAGGGGTAAACTATTTCTGGGATCTTTGGGGGATGATCGAGTTCGTTTGCCTGTGGTTTGCTGTCCTTCAAAGGACAATTGCTAAAGGGCAAGCTGTGTAGAAAAATACGATCATTTTTCTCAGTGCTTACTGGAGAGGCATAGAGTTTGTGTTTTTGACTCAGTGTTGCATAGTTGTTTTAATGAAGAAACATACGGCATAGTTGCACTGGTCTAGATGTTCTTTTCTGCTTACTCATCCCAGAGGGCTTAGTCTGTTGTGATTTTTTTTTTACTGAAAGTATAAACACTGTCTAACCATTGGGGAGACTTTGTCCCTGATCAGATCTGCTGATGTTAATGTTTCCTGGAGGAATGAGTAAGAACACTTTAGTTGCAAAAAAGTGTTTTTATATTGAGGAAAGATTGTAGATAAAAATATACACGAGTTATTGCTGTGTGTTTCTCTGGAATAAGTATGAAGACTGGATGGGTGAGAACATGTTACAAAAACTCCAAGAATAAATGAGATAACATTGTGATGTTCCTTTATTGTTCTTGGTGTTAAACTGTATTGGTGTGTTTCATAATGTATTTGTGTAGTTCTCTTCCCCAAAAAGTAACTTCTTTTGGGCTGTATAAACTCTTTCAGGTCCAAAATCTCACCTGAAATATATGGGAGGAAAGGAGGAACCTGTCTTCCCTCTCCCCTCTAGTTATAATCACTAAAGCATATTACTCTATATATTTCCCACTGCACAAGTATTTTGCTTTTAAACATGCTGGTTTAGATATAAAGCAATTGAGGAAGGACATGGTAGTCTGGGAGTTTCGGTGTTTATTTTTCTTTTGTTTCCAAGTTTGTACCCTTCGTGATATTCTGTAGCATTTCTCGACAGTTTCTCTGCAGAAAATATTGGGAAAAAAAGTGAAATAAAATTTAAAATTTATTGAACAGCTGTAGCTAAAAACCCTACAGTAGCACGGTATCTCTTGTTTCTTGCTGTCCTATGGTGGATAACAATTCAGGATGGTTTTTAGGGCGTTCAATGTTTAAATCAGCGAAACAGTCTTTCAGTCTTTCATGTCTTCTGGTGAAATTCTGAAAGTCTCTGTGCTGATGTCAGACTGCACTATCTGGACATGGAAAGGAAAAACAAATGAGATTGGAAGGGTTAAGCATGAAAAATAACCATAATGGTGTGTTCTCTGCTGCTGGTGAGCTGTTGACTGTCATTTGTTCTGCAAATGATTTTGCTTGTCCAAGCTATGTAGGGTTGTTAGTTTTGAAATGGAATTGAGGCACTGTTACTTAGTTTTGTTTGTCTTTGCTAGTTTTGTGCAGCTGAACTTCTTTCAGAAAGATATCGTGGTTCCTCCAGAGTATTTAAAAAACTGCAAGAACAGCAGCTGGGCTGGGGAGATGGTGAAGGAACATCTGCAAGCCTGGGATTCTAGATGAAATTCAGCATTTTAACTTCACAGGGGCAGGTTGTTATCTTGCCTGGGGTGATGGGCGCCGTGTCTGCTGGCTGCCCTGGGCCTCCTTGTGTCCTGGGTGGTCAGCGCATCAGGCTGTAGTTTGTGCGGTTTAAATTACTATCTTTTAACTGATGCTCAGGCACTCAGCCCTGCCACTATTTATGATTAGGATTTGGGAGCTTAGCTGTTAGTAATTGCTTAGCTACAGTGACACAAGTGCTGTAGGCAGAAAGGCTGTCCATCAAACAGGAAGAGTGCTATGTCCTTGGGAACGCAGGGGGAAGAGGGTGAAGTTTTCTGTGATGCTTTCTCTCCAGTCAGGAAGTGCTCTAGTCAGCAGACTTCTGGATTATTTAGTGTGAAATGCTGGTTTTGTAGATGGGCTGGGCACGAAGAGGTAACCAAAAATTGCCTGGGGGATTCATATGTAGTGCTGATGTAACACATTGCTGAGCCAAAAAGAAGTGCACACCAGTACAGTGAAAGCATTACTGGTGAGTAGTAGGTGCTTAGAGGTGGAGGATGATTTAAATACCTCCTCTACATTGTTATCCTGTGACTAAAATTCCTCTTTCTTGCTTAGTATTATATCTGTGGAAATCCGTAGAGCCACAAATGCTTTCAAGGTACCATTCTTGGAGGTACTTAGAAAACCAGCATGGAGAGAAAAATCCCTGCACCAGAGATCTTCAAATCTGAAGGGACTACTGAGGCAAGGAAGACAGGGTCCCCAGCCCCGTCATCCTTCCACACCTTGGGTGCCTCCCAGTGTGGCTGCAGAGCCTCCTTCCTTCCCACAGTCAGCAGCCAGGAACCTGCTGTTCCCCATGCAGCACACCCGCTCCATTTCTGAACGTAGCCTCAGGACTAACCTTCAGGACCTTCCTCAGCACCCTCAGAAGGTCTGCAGACCTGGTGCTAAAATAAAGCAAAAGCCACTGTTGGGGGGTTATTTGGCCTGGTCACCATTTCTCTGTCCTGCTGCTACAACCGAGGCTCCTGCCACTTGCCCTGGTGACTTTTGGTGCACCCAGGAGGCTCTTGTGGCCATGGAGAGGGAAGGTGAGCCCCTGTGTCATTCTGGGCACAGGCTTTCTAAGAAGAGGTGTGATGTTGTGGTGGGGGTGCTGTTGTTCACATCTCCACTCTCTCCATGCTGCTTTTTGGCCCTCCCTGTTTGTCCCTCCCGTGCCAGCGCGTGCCGGTCCCCCCTGGCCGGAGCAGTGCCCAGCTGGGCCATGCAGCTGGAGCGGCGGGGGCAGGATGTGGGGGCAGCCCCCGTGCCAGCTGCACCCTCACACAGGCAGGTCTCCACAGGCTGCTCCCACATCTGCTGAAGAGGCGACGTGTCTGCCGGTTCACCAGTGGCGTGTGGCTTGCTGCCCTTACAGCTGCGCCGCGGCCGCGGGGCTCTGTCCTGTCCTCCCCCCGTGCCCCCGTGGGAGGATGAGCGTGCCTGGGGATGCTCACGAGGTGGTGACTATCTCCTGCTCTGCTCAGTGTGGGAACAGCATCCGGCAGCACAAAAGGGACATTCTTCAGGTTGGCAAAACACAGATTGTGCCAAAAACAGAGAGAAGTCAGGAGGTGTAGTAGGATGGTAGAGGCTGCACTCCCTTGACTTGAAGAGTGCCAGCATCCTTTTCCATTGCTCTTCCTGTGTCCCTGATGGCTCTAAACGATATTCCATCTTCCAGCTTTGAAGCTGCTTGAGCGTGCGTTGCCGTATCTCCCGCTCTTCAGACGAATACTCAGTGAGCTTCCCTTGCAGTGCTCCCAGCAATATGACTGGTATATTTTCAGCAGAAAGTAGTTTGTCTTAGAGGAGTATTTCTTACATGGTCTTCAATTAACATCTGACATCAGCACTGCTGAAAAGAAATGGATCCCACCTACTATGCAGCAGGTGTAATATGGCTTCGTAAATGGCACGATTTGGGAATAACCCAACTCCTTAATTAATGTTCTTTTTCTGTGCCAAACCCAAGATGCTCAGGCAGTTTTATTCTTTTCTTGTGTTTGGGAGGCAGTACAGTGTTTAAAGACTTCAGTAAAGTTACATGTTGATTTTTAATGACACCCATGTCTTGAGGCTGGTTGTGGGGAATCACTGTCTGTCATTAGTCAGGAATCTTGTTCGAGCTTCCTAACCAGTTTGTTGACAAAAAAAATACCACTGTTTTATGAGAAATCTGACACCTTTTTTCTTAATTTCTTTAACAGATTAGTTTGGTTTTCTTCGGCTCCTGTGCAAAGGGAGTCTGACACCCTAGAACTGAGCTCCCATTTGAAATAACTAGCATATACCTATGAAGTAATCATGAAAGGATTCAGGCTTTTTGTTTGCTCTTTAATTATTCCCAATTAAACATCAGAGGATCATTTGAGATAGTTGAAAGCTAAAATGATTTTTCTGCAGATTTCTTCAGATCCATCAGCTCTCAGTTATTTTCCTGCCAAGGTACTGCTGATGAGGGCTCAGGTTTGTTTCCTGTGAAGGTGGGAAACAAAAACACTTTCAAATGTCTGGTAACTCTGGGTGGTTGTAGGCTCTGGCTAATGGTCATGCACACATGCTGTGGTGGTAGCAGCCATCAGACTGGTGCTGTAACCCACATGGACTCTGCCCCAGTCCTTCCACATTTGTTTCCGCAGCCAGGTTCCAGCTGGTGTGGAGGATGCTGCTAGGTGCTTTTGTTCCAGGAGTGGGAAAGAGCAGGAGGTGAAAAACCTTTTTTGTCTTCTCACCAGTGGTGTTCCTCCTTTCCCCAAGGAATATGCTGGAGGTTAACCAGGCAGAGACCATATGGAATAGTGTTGGCCCCTGCTGTGCAATCGTAAATCTGTCTTCTGACATCTTCATCCCTTCTCTATGGACTGGTTGGGGACAGAAGGATAAGTAATTGGTACCACTTAATTTCCTAAAGTTGCACTGATGTTCTTGGTGATCTGTGAAGGACTTAAAGCTTCTGTTATAGCCTGGGATGTATTGTAGCAGGAGTGTTTCCGTGTTCAACTTACAGCTTTAGGAGGAAATGGATTGCCTGGATTTTGTCTACAGATACTTGTGCTTTGAATAGGACCATAGTTAGATGTAAACCATGGCACTGTGCTGCTTGTGCTGTCATCATGCTTCAGGCTAAAAAGAGAAACTTGCCCCCTCTCCATTTCCATGCCCCTTTACAGGCATATCCAGCTTCTTTCAGAGAACTCTGAACCACGGTTGAACCTTATATATTCATTCCGAGCAGGTCTAGTGACACAGTAAACTTGGTGGAATGCTCCATGATCCTCTAACTCTGCTAAGTACATGTCACTTGTTCAGCATGTGGTCTGGGCAGCTCCTCAGGCATTTAGAGGATCAGAAACAAGCCTTGCTTGTATGTGATGCTAAAGAAAAAAAAAAGCCCGACCTCAGAATGAACAAATTAAAGTCAAGATTGTGATTTCAAATTTATCAGAGTTGTTGGAGGGTAGACAGCATTGCCTTTTGTGGTGCTGTCCCGTAACTGAGTGTATTCTCTTCTAAGTCTTTTGGTGCATTTCTCTGTGTTCCCACTGATGCATGACAGAAAGCTCCGAGGAGCACTGGTGGGTTTGTATTGCAGCCTGGGATGGCTCTGTAATGAATCTCCAAGTAGGAATTTCCCATTCCTCACCTCTAGTTTCCGTCTCATGCCATGGGTTATCTCTAAATGTGTTGTTGATGGTGTAGATGGGCCTAGGAATCAGGAAGCTCCCAGTCCCCAGGCAGGTCCTAGACATGTACACAGGCGTGGGGGAATCGGTGACTCCATGTGGGAGTGTGCTCAGCACAGCACAAATTCCCTGTTGCCTGCAGACAGGCATTTGCTCACTGGACCATCTTAAGTCCCTGCTTTGGAACATATAGAGCATATTTGTGACCCTACCAAAGCAGTTAATAAGATTTTACTTTCATTTAAGCATGCTCAGAAAGTGGAAGGCACTGTGACTCACTTACAGGAACATACAGCCTGAGCTCCTGTAAATTACAGGGGATGTTGTACTGAGATGGCTTTCTGCCTTTAGGGTTTAGCAGAAAAATTCTGTAATGCTTTTTTTTTTTTTTTTTGCTATTTCTTGCAAACAGGAAATGAATAAGCAAAGAAAGACCATTATAACTGTGGTTTCAGAAGCTGTTCAGTTTGAAACAAAGGGATTTCTTCACATTCAACCTCATTAGTCTGATTAGTGGGCTTGTAAAATGAAGCATGAAAATGAAACATGACATAGACATGAATTGATTGCACTAAAATCGACACAAACTGCTGCTTGGAAATGAAAGGATGACAGACATCTTCTCTGAGCTGTTTAAGAAGTTAAGTTTTCAAAGTAGCTCATATTTTTAGAGCATGTAAATTACATTTCTGTAGCTCTTAACAGGAGACACTAAGAAGCTGAAAAATCCAAACGAGCCTGTCAGGTGATTTTTTGGTTGGTTGGTTAGTTGTGGTTTTTTTTTTTTTGAGTAGAGCAGAGAAACATGAAGATGTAATAAGTTATCAGTAGAAAGATTTGTTGGGCAGAAACATGTTATAACTGCATGGAAATGGATGATGGGCTACTAGTTGTTTCCATTTGAAAATCTGAGAGAATACTTGGCATTATTTTCAGAAAGGCCTCTTTGTATCCTGCTGCTTTCTGCCTTCAAATACACTGTCCTGTTGCCTTGGTTATTGTAAAAATACCTGCTTGTTTGTATCTTGATGGGAGATCCTGAAGGGGGATGATTTTTTTCTTTCAGCATTAGTTCATTAGTTCTGGCACTGTATTATACAGTTACAAAAGTCTCCTGTTTCTAGTGTTGCTGTACAGCTACAACATATTATCTTGAAAATTGGGGTTTAAATGCCTAGTTTTATTAACAGAGATTAGTCCCACAAGCCTGTACCTCTCTGGGTATGAACTGATTTATTTCTGTGTGCGTCTCATGCTGTCAAAACTAGGTCTGTCCAACTTCAGTGTTAGTGTTGCACATGACTGTGTGACTGTCCACATCCTTTTTCTTCTGCAACTCACTTAAAAAAAAAAAAAATCAAGTAATTTGAATGTGTTTTGGTGTATTTCGAAGAAGTATTTTGTAATACTGCTTTCAAAGATTAGTCACTCTAGTACAGTTAAGATCCCGGAATTCCTTTTTTAATTGTGGGGTTTGCATTTCTAGTAAGAGCATCTGGAAAAGGATTTCCAGATGCTGTTGGACAATGTGGAGAAGTGAGCAAGAGTTGTTCTCTCAGAAGAATTTGGCATCTTGGTAGTAAGGAAAGGAAGGGTATGGCTAGGGGCTTCCTGCAAATTGGAGAGGTATGTGATCACTGTGAAATATTGCGAGTGAGAGACTGAGCACAGGTGTGCTTGGGGGGCCGTGCTGTGCTACTTTCAGCCCTAGCAAGTTGCTGCCATTATGGTTTGGCTCATTGGAAGAACAGAGTAGGATATTGGTGTAGGAGGTGGGCTAAGTTGTTGCCCTTTGGGCGGTGAAGCTTGGGGGTTTAGTGTGAAAGTAGAATGCATGGGGTTTAGAAATCCTGCTGGGGCAATTTCCTGTTAGGCAACTTTTGCCATGAATGATGTTGCTCTGTAATGCACAGCCACAAAGTATTTCCATGAACCATGGAAGTAATGAATTGCCAGGCTTATTTACTGCCTTGCTCCATATGTAAGTGAAATGTGCATTGCCTACTTTAAACCTGAGTAGATGGTGTTGTGAAGGTGACAGCACATGAATTGTGCAGCTTCTTCAGCCACTGCGCTTCTGGCCCATGACACGAGGAGCAGCAGTGTCTGCTGGGCACAGCCACTGCCTGTCGTGCAGAGTGCTGGGTGTTCCCATGCCAGAGTCAGGAGTGCTTATGGAGAGCATGAACTCCTGCCATAGGCTGCAGAAGACCCATTTTTCAGTCTTGTAGATGATGGCTTAGCAGCCTTAGCAACCACTTTGTACTGTAAGCTTTGTAGGCACATGGGATTTATTTCCTAGGCATGAATCAGGACATGATTTTGCCTATAAGAATACTCTTTGAGCTGTTTCCATGGGAAGGGGGGACTATATAGGAAAAAGGGAAGGGGGGAAGAAGGAGGATCACTTCTGTGAGCAGGTTTTGGGACAAGTGTTTTGAGTACAGCCATCATGGCAGTCTGCCATCCGGAGGCACCTGTTGTGGCTCTTGAGTGCTGGGCACGGTCACTTTTCACTCCGTTTATTATTTTCAGCATAGGTTTGTGGAATTTGTGTAATTTAGCTAAATGTGTGTGTTTCTATAATAATAATACAAATCTCAGTGCAAACAAACCATGTCCAACAGTGACTGTTGCAGAAAGAAAAATGAGAGTACTGTTGACTTGAATATTCCCTGTCTTTCCAATGAATTGCAGATATTTCATGGGTTCCTAGTTCCTCTGCTGGTTAACCAGACAGGTATTTTAGTGACTTTAAGATCATTTCGTCTTTGTTTTGAATGAGGGGAGGAGAATGTTTAAGGGGGGAGTTTGAAGAAGTCCCTCTAAAAATGAAAGTAGAAGTTAAAGTGTTTATTAGGTATATTAAGATACAATTGATGGTTAAAAGAGCCAGGTTTATGTCTACTTTTCAGAGTGCTTGGGTGTCTGCTGTTGATCTGGGGAAGGCAGAAAGGGGTGCTGGATAAAAGCAAACCCACCATGTAGTTGTTCAAGGTGTTGCCTTGTCATTATACAATCTCTTCTGAAGAAGGGAGGTTTTAAGAGAGAAGAGGGAAGTTCATCAACCATTATTCAGTGCTGGTGTCACTTTTATCTTTGAGATTTCTATGGTGATCGGAATGGTTCTGAAATGGATTATACTGTGCACTCCAAAAACTGACTAAAGATTAAAATGGAAGTTGTGAACAACAGCCTATGTTAGAAGGTGTAAATATGTTAAAAAATAGCATCTCTGTAGCCGAGCAAGGCACAGGAAAACTCATTGTGATGTTTGCAGCTGAAGTTAAAATGAAGAGCAACCTGTTTTCCCAGTAAACTTCCAGTGATTTGATTTCTGTGAACTCCACTGTGTTCTGAGGGCTGCAGTTAAGGACAGCACTATCTGTGTTAGCAGTAAAGTGATAGACACAATTAGTATTGCCTGCTCTTCCAGGAAAAAAGCCAATGGATGTCATGCGACAGAGCTAAAAGTGGATGGTGATGACACCCATTTTTATGCTTCGTTTGATCCAGTGTAACACTGTTGTGGTGCTGCTGTGTGGAGGAGGGGCTGAACTAAAATAATATGTATTGATCATAAGGCTCATTATATGAGGCAACTTTTGTGGCTTGCCACTTAGAAGCTCATGCAATTTCTGCTATGAAATAATGCCAGGGAGCTGTGTGCTTTGCTCCGGGGGTTTGACAGTTGTGGGTTTTTTTGTATTTGTGCTTTCCCCTTCTATCTCAAATTTGGTGTTTACCAACATCATGAGAAAAAGAGAGTAAGACTTTCAGGCTGCTGGGTTTTTTTGATGTTCTTTTCTCACTGGAGAATATAAAATATAATTCAATTGCATAAACAGTTGTAACTGGGAAAATGCATTCTTGCCAATGTCTTAAAAAAGAGCTTTGTTCTGGAAAATTCTGTGGAATTGGCATTGTAAACACTTTCCAGTCATTCTCTCCAGTGGACATACGAGTGGGTTTTAGCTTGCCTATGTGAGTCCTAACCTCTGATTTTTCTGACTTACGGGTTATAACTAGACAGAGAGAGATCCCCATGGATCACTCTCCTCTGGGGTACCCCAGGGTTCTCCAGCTACTGGGCAGCCAGACTCTGGAGTGAGTGTATAAGGGCTGCTCAGGGCCAAAAGTACTGATGGATAAGTTGGACTTGGAAATCACACCCTTTGTGAGCTTGTTGGTGTCTGTCAAGCGCATAGCAGCATTTGGCCGCAGACTAACAAGTGTGTGCACCTCTCTCTCAGGTTTAATTCTTGTCCTCAAGTATTTGTATGGGAAGAAGGTTTGGGGAGCCACATATATGGATTCTAGTGTTAGTTCTGTGGTGCTGATCGGACTAAAAGAGCAAACCCATCCTGCTTCTCTTATGGCTGGGAAATTGTTCTGGCTTTACAGATCAGAGTTCAGCCATCTGGGGAACTTGCTCAACTCTGCTCTCATTTCCAAAACTGCAGGATAAATTATGTGCACATCTGAAATTTGTTGGGATTTTTCTTGGAGAACTGTGAAATTATATTTTCTGTGAGCCAGCAGAACCTTCTTCATTCATACCTCACCACTGCTTGCTTGAATAGCAAATGGAAACAGGTTGAGAAGAATGTCTGAAATGACTCAGGGGTAGTATTGCAGCTCTTGGGAGGATGCATTAACTTCTTGTGAGTTGGAGCATTAAATCTGCTTTCATGTCAAGGAAAGGGTTGTGATCTGTTATGCCCAGTGGTTAGAGTGGACATTTTTAACATGAGCCCAACCCAAGAACCAGAGAAGCTGAAGTTTGGGTGAAAATGGCTGGGAGCCTGCCTGACCATCGTATTAAACAGGCAGACAAGGCAAAGAAAGAACCCACGCTGCAAGTCCCAAAATCCTTGCTGCAAACTGCTGCGTGCAATGAGGGCTGTGTAGAGATGGGACAGATTGGAGCAGGCTTGTCAGGAGGGGAAAGTGAGCTGGGCAAGGGGAAGGCAGCATGAGGCAGAAATCGGAATGATGAAACCATAGACCTATGTGTGGACTGGGGGCTAAGGGAAGGAATGGCATCGGGGTTCGACGAAAGGACAGGAGTCAAGACTAAGCAATTGTCTGCAGTTGCTTGCTGCAGCCAAGAAACATGTTCAGCTGCTGAGAGACTAGAGGACATTTGATGTCTGATGGATGAACAAGCATCAGGCTGGTGGTGCTGTGCTGCTGTGGTTTATCTAGGAGCTTTCATCCTGGAACTATGCACTGGAGTGGGACACCAGTAAGCTGGAGGAGGCAATGCTTGAGGTAGTTTTCTTCTGGTTTGCCTTTGCCAGTGCTGTGGGGAGTCAGCTTCAGTCCCTAGAGCTAGTGCCAGTCCTTCAAAGATCAACAGCCAGACCCCAAATATTAAAATATGCCTGGGTGCAACCAAGTCACTCTGGTTTCTGGTGCTGGTGCCTTTGAGGATCCAGCTTGCCAGTTTTGTCTGTAATTCCAAGACCTAAACACAGACTTCAAGTGAGGAGTTTGTGGGATGACTTTTTTTTTTTTTTTTTTCCAATGAAGCTGAAAGGAGTTGGATTTTTTGAGATGTGACCCAAGTGCAGTTAAGATGTGTGAATTTCCACATCAGATAGTGCCCAAGGTGTGACACAGCTGCTGCCGCCTCCAGCATGTCAAGGGCTGCTGTTGGTTGGCTTGCAGGTTGTCCTTGCAAGCCAGGCTCATGAATGTGCTGCTGTTCCCTAATGGGACATCCTAACCACATTCCTAACTGGGAGGCATGACTGAAGAGAATTAACTCCTTAATCACAGGAATTTAGGACTTCTTCAAGGAAAATGTTCCGTGTGGGACCCGTGGCTCATCACAAGCTTCCAAAACTTCAGACTGGCTTTCAGTCAAACAACAGCAATAAAACAGTAGCTAAGGTGTTTCTCACTTTTAAAAATTTTTGTTTATTCAAATACATTTTTAATGCAAACACCCAAAACTGGGGTACATAATTACTGGAGCCTTCTGATGGTGCTTTTGTTGTATCAATTAACTAAGGAAACTTCAATTAATTGAGTTCATTGGAACTTCTGGAGCAGCAAGAATCCACGCCTGCCTCCCCCGTGGCAAGGATGGGCTCAGACACAGCCCCAGGAAACCAGAAGGCAGCCTTTGTGCTGTGTGTTGGTTTGTGCTAAGGGAGCAGGACAGGGATGTGTGACAGACCTTGTCCTGATAAAATATTGTTAAGGACTTGCATTTTTCTTAGAAATTATTTCTTCTCCCCTTGGGAAGCCTATAATTGGGAGTTGAAGAGGAAAGGAAAAATAAGCTGTTTATTTAGATGTAGAGGAATCTTTCCAGTTCTCCACTGTAGCTCTTAAAAAAAATTAAAAAAAAAAAATATACACACACACACACATACATGTGGCATGTCTGTGAATAGCTTTATAAAGCTCCTCAGGTAGAAGCAACAGGTGAAACCTTTACCACTTAGAACTGGAGCCATCTGTGTGTTAGTTTTCTTGGTGCTCTGCCTACTGCTACAAGTGAGTGTGATGAATCACATAGCGTCTGCAGATTAGGAGCCTGTGTTTCCAGTGAAAAGACAGTTGGACTTTGTTATCCAAGTTTTCTGGGCTTTCTTGTATTTTTATTAGTAATCACATGTTGAGAATTTCCTATTGTATTTTGTTGCAAGTATTTCTTTGATAAACATAATGAATCTTACCTGAGTGAATTCTGTGTTCTAGGAAAAATGGTTGCTTGATCATTTAAAAAAGATTATAGACTTGATAATCAGCCAGAGACTGAGACCAGCCCAAGTCATGAGAGCTTGGCAAAACAGGCCAATTTCTCAGCAGAATGTAATGAATGTTGAACAATATTGTTGGGATCAGTGCTGCGCTGTTAGAGATACAAAGTCTGATGCCAAGAAACGGTGCTTTTAGGCAGTGAAAGATGATGTACGCTGAATTTTAAGCACTTTTGCTGACCTGCTGGGGAGATAAAAGTTAAAAAAGCCGCCATAAATCCCTGTCCAGCAGAACAAAACTCAGTTATTAATTCATAGGTTGCATCGTGTTTCTGACCAGGGTTTGGGTCTTTGGGGTATGTAAATTGTACTGTCAGAGTTTAGTTGTCCAGGATGTTCATATATGTAAGGAAAAGTCATTAAAACTCACTAACATGAGAAGGCTGTAGAGAGGGAAAGAAAAAAGGAAGCTCAAGGCACTACCAGTATGTTCCTTCAGCTATTTGAACATGGGAATGGTGAATGCAGGACCCTCTTAAGTATGAGAGTGTGAGCAATCAGCTGTTTGAGTATCCCAAAAAATGCCTTACAGCACTAATTTATATTAACTATTGCACTCTTCAAAAGACAGAAGTTGAACTTAACAGGTCAATCTCTCTTTCAGAGATTGTTTTTTGTTTCTCTCCAATACTCAGTTGGATTAGGATCTGCTATGCTGAGTTAGTCCTGGGGACACTTGGACAAAGACTAAGGGGATACTTTAAAAGGGAGAGTTTTGTACAGTTAATGTTAATTACAACAGATTTAGAGACAAGGATTTGGTTTCTGCTCCTACTGAGTGTCCAGTCTAAGAAAGGGGGTAGTGATAACCCACTTTTGTAGGCTTTTCACAAATTTGCTGCTGCTTGAGCAGCTCACTGGTGCCTGTGTGGGCACTGCATGTTTCAAAGGCAGTTATCAGAAGGGTCAAGCATTAACAGCTTCCACACAGCACTGAAGTTTGGGTGCACGTTTGGAATTTAATTTTTTAATGCATCTGTCCTCCTACTATGTGATCGGTGTAACTACACAGGCAAAACTGGCATTTTCTATATGGAAAAGGATTGTCCTCTTTAACAGCAGCATTGGGATTAATGACTACTGTCAGGGTGAAGCAGAGGCTTGGAAGGATTTGATGGTGTAAGCCCATTAGTCAGGGGCTTGCCAAGACTGCTAGAATGTGATGGCTTCCGTTTCTCCACCAAAACTCAGTTTGGGAACTGTGGCAATTCAGCCTCTAAACTGTGATTTGGTAAGGGAAACTTAATTTTCCCTCTCTTTTTTTTGTAAGGGTAGCATTACAAAAGGCACCCTCAGCTCCTCAGATAGACTGAAATGGAAGCAGCAGTCTGAGCCACAGGACAAGTTCCAGAAGGGCAGTGGTCTGCAGGGCATTAATTCTTTATTTGAGGAAAGACAGGTAAACTCTACAAAGCAGTTGATAGTATGGACCTTCGGCAGGCTCGTTCCCAGCTCTCAAACATGGGTAACACTTGATTGTTCTTTCAGTCTTCAAAGATCAATGCAAACCTTTATTTTCTATAAATAATTTAATAAATACTTTTGTTTTACAATGATACAACAAATAACATATTCATAGCAAATGAGTCACAAAGAATTTAGGATCAGTATACTTTAATAAGGTATCAGTGTCAAAATACATTTCCTTATCAAGTTAAAGTTCCCATACAGTTATAATATTGTCAATAAGAATTCAGCAATATAGATTATGAAATAATTATGATAAAAAGTATGATTAATATTAAGACATGGAATATTTTTTCAGTGTTTTAGTAAACTGTTAGGGTATAACATTTGTAATGCTGAAACTACACAAGTAAGAAACAGAAGAGCAGTATTCAAGTGTCTTTAATCCTTGAAGCCTTAACTCTGTGCCACTGCAAATTTGTCAAATCTGGATGGCCAATTTTCATCAGATGTTGATGCTTACAATAAATTTTTTCACACAGTAATAACTTCATTTTATGAGTAGATTATTTTTGGTAATAAAGATCTTGAACGATTGCCTACAATAGGGAGTATATTTTTTTTTACATCATGTACCCATAACAAAAGGTCTTCAGCTTTTCTGTGTGGTTAAGACTCACTTGACACAGTGAACGCTGAAGTGCTCTATGAACCCAAGGCTTTCTCTATGCAAGTGTCAGTGCATGATATAAAGCAATTTTATACACCAGGCTTCAGCAGACTCAGAAGTCTTAAAAGTAAATTTTTGTTCTAAGTTTCTAGGCCAGATTTTTATCTTTAGTACTTTGCCACTGTTTCATTTTCCTCAGTGAATCTACAGTGATTTATACCAGTGGAGGAAACAAGATAGATCCCAACATAGATCTAAGTCTGTATGTATTTTAAAGTCAGAACTGCTCACCTGCCTTTTATTATAATATTTTTCGCTGTTTAGAGATGTTGTAATTTAAACTTTCAAAACCCTTTGAAAACATTCAAAGCCCTATTTTTCAAATACGTGCATGACAATTTATGATAGTTGGAAAGGAGTTCTGAAAATGTCTGGCTGCCTTTTAATGACTTTTTAGCTACTGATTAATGTAAGGCAAGTAAAAATGAGGTACCTCCCTGCTGGCTATTCATCTCACTATGCAATCCCTAATTCTTTTTGTCTAATTATAATTGAGTTAGCCTAATACACTGGGAAATACTATTTTGAGATTTGTTGATTCAATATTGCAATTATATTGCTAGCTAGCATATAAAATGGAAAAGGGTAACATTAATTAGAGGTGTTACTACTGGCCACTGCTCTGATTCCTGAAATATCATAACGTCATAGCAACGTCATAACAAATTCTACAAGTTTCTAGCAGAAACAGCTCTTAAAGTAGTTGTGTCATAGGTATAACAAAAGTACCAAGAGATGATTAACAACTGACCCAGAGAGAGATAATTAAAAAAAATCTGTTTTGTGTAAAAAATAAAGGCAACAACAAAGAACAAAACAAGAAACCTCAATGCAAACAAAAACAGGCCAAAATCCTCCACGGGGGCAAATCTGTAGGACTCCCTTGGCTGTAGAGCTAAGCCAGGTTAAGGCAGTTGAGAATGTGGCTTGCTTCTGAGGAAAAAAAGCTTGAAACGTGCAACTTTCACAGATACCCACAAACATTGCATTTCACCATTCACATTTCTTTCAACAAAGTGTATAAAAATGAAGGAAAGGGATGGGAGGCAGAAGGCTGGGATTTTTCCTTAGTATGCTTTTCCAAAAGTTATTAAAGTTACAATAAAATAAATGCTGGAAAACAGAAAGACTCAAAGGATTTTAATTTGGCAGATCAACAAAAAACTGTGGTTGGAGATCAAATTTGTTTCATTCATCTTTGGCAATAAAAATATATCTTTGCAGTACTGCAGCCAAAGTATCACATGATGAGGCATTTATACCACAGCTTTTTATTAGCATGAAATTAAAAAAAAAAAATTCAGTATATAAATTACAGGTAATGAGATGGGGGGGGGTAATCAAACTCTCTAAACACCACTTTAATTGCAATAGAGAAAATACAGTAGATGTATTTCTTTAATATGAATAATAAAGTGAGTAACTTCAAAAGGCCACTATTTGGTAACGTGGACAGGTTCAATATCTAAGTAAAATCCTGTAAGAGTGTACTGGTATTAGAAATTGTCTACTTGCAAAAATATATTTAAAAACTGAAGCTGTTTTGAACGGTATAGGCCACGGAATATCGCGGGATCGCTCAGGTCGCCTGGTCCAGCGCTCGGAGCAGCGCGCTGCCCTGCAGCAGCGTCGAGCTGCCCAGCACAGGCACGTTCACCTCACAGTCATATCTTGTCAGCTCGGGCAACAAGTAGGGCTCAAAGGAGGGCCCCAGCAGGCGACTGGTCACACCTGGAACACAGCAGTGAAGCATGGTAAGGTGCTGAGACCAGAAAGGGCACTCGTTTCCTCCCACCTCTTCTGTTTACACCGGTTTCATTCTGTTTTTATGTCGATGTGCCTCAAACCACCGGCAGTTCCAGGTGTCAGAGCAAACCTGTGCTCTGCCTCTCCTTAAACTGCTGCAAGGGCGTCACACAAACAACTGCAGCTTTTCACCTCCACCCCCCAACTGAGACTGTTCTGAGAAAAACTGTATTGGTGCAGATGAGGAAAGCTGTAGTAAAAGACATGGTTTCTGTATTAACATCACTCCTCTCATGTATTAGAAAGAACAGACGCATGTCCCCTTTAAGATACAAACTTCCATATCCATGTTGCACCGAAGTTGTTTAGTACAATGTAGTAATCAATTACATCACAAGACAAGAGTATGGATGGAGGATAACCAGGTCCTCTCCAAGGTGAAAAGGTATTAAGTTTAACTGAAATGAAGTGTAAAAAAAATTTTTCTCATCTATTACAAATGCAAACATTACAGCTTCACACTAAACCACAAAACTGATTTTTTGTGCTATATTTTGATCTTCATCATCCTCCTCCAAATTTTTTGTGTGGTTCCTTTCTTCATGGAATCAGTACTGGAACAAAATACCAACATTTTCCAATCTCTGTGTTTGACAGCTCTTACCTGATGCTTTATGAGCTGGCTGGACACTGTAGTCCTGACAATGGGAACTGTAAAACAGAGGGGGAAACGCTCCTGCTTTCAAATTCTCACCCGGACTGTCACAGGTGGGTTGATGCTGCTGTTGCTGTTGCTGCAGTTGATTCATTGGTTGGCTCACACCTCTCGAGTTACAGAAAAATTCATCTGTTATTTAAATAGTAGGGGGAAAAGAAAGTTAAATGAAGCCAGTGCAATAATTATAGTAGATAATACTGATCCAAAGCAAAGTGAACCTCAGTGTGATGGTGTTACGGCATAGGCAAATCTGCATCTTATCACAAAGGAAGTCTAGAATTAGCCCCAGCTCTAGCAGTAGTACTGCAGTCAAGATATGCTTGTGTAAGGAAACACAGTGTTGTAGAGAAACAGTATCTGTTCTAGCTTTGAGATATTCACACCTTGCATCAGCAGGAGGTAAACACAGCTCCATTACCCTGATTTCTGTTCCCACCAAAGCAAGCGTGTCAACATACGTGAAATCAACTAAATGGTATTTATCAAATGTACCTTTAAATTGTTCAGCTCCTAATGATACAACTTGATCTTTAATTTTAGCTTAGTATAATATTTACAGAGCTTATTTACACTTCCTTTTGAAAGAGCTTTTTTCCCTATTCAACCTGTCTTAAAATGGTGTTTCAACGTGTAACATCGCAAAACCACTGTCTTTTGTCTTACCAGTAAGAACACTTGTGCTGAGAGACTTCTTTTCTGTAACCAAGGAACAGTTTTCCCCCTTCAGAAATTTCATTCTCTTCCACATTAGGTGAGATGGGTTAATGACAGATGGATCTCCCTAGAATGAGAAGGGAAGCACAGCAATTACACTAATGACCATGGTGCGTCCGAAGTTGTGAAGGGGATGCATTTCTCATGATTACCCCACTCAGCTGTTGCAAGGCTTGTTCTTCATAATCCAGTTGTCGCTTCAGTTTCAAACTGTTAGACAGAGCGAGTCTTGCTGGGTTTACATCTATGCGTCGTTGTCCAAAAGCATCCAGGGGCCTGTGGAGAGGAGATCTCTGTGAGTACACAAGAAGGCAAATCAAAATCATCTGGTTAATTTATACAGATTCTTCTTTCATTTAAAGACATTTAAGTTGTCTGAGACTTGCCAGTGGACATATCTCAAACATCAAATATTTTTATTTCCTTTTATTAGTCATCCCACCATCTTTAGAAACTTTTGACGTTTGGGATCAAAGACTTATGAAAGTTTAGCATAAACAGCCTCTAGGGATCTCCATGCAGACAAAAAAAATGCTATGAAAAAGAAAGTCACGTAATCCTTAAGAATTGGATTTGGGAGCCATGCATGTCCCCTTGCTTGACATAGTAAGTATGAACACACAAGCTGTTGACTGGGGACAAACTCTTTCTTTCCAGATGCATATTCAGACACTGGTATTTCTGCCAACAAGAAATCCCAAAAAGCAAACCGCACAGCTTCATGTTTTAAAATGACTGTTGCTACATTATGTACTTCCTGAACATGTCAGTGTGAGCAACATTGAAAACTCAACAGCTACAGAGAAACTTCCAGCTACCAGGCAACTTCTAGGACTCCGCCCTCTGATCTACATCTCATCACATACTGTTCACATGTAAGAAAGCAAACAAAAAGGTTGTAGAAAAAGAGCCTGCAATTTAAGTCTTGGCTGCAGTATTTACATATGCTAGCAATAATGTACTTTCATTTCTCTCTCTTCCCCGTTTTCAGTATGTGTATCCCTGCTACTGCTGGACGAGTAAGTCTTTTTGGTACTGTTCTTAAATTGCAGAAAGTCAAGCATGCTTTGCAAAATTACTGGTGTAATTTTAACCGGACCAGCAGGAAATTCATTTGCGTATCCTTACGGGCAATGAAAAATCAGCACACTTCTGCTTCCTCCAGACTCGCTGCCACTGGGAGAGCACCACATTGATTTCCCCAGAGCTGTAGTCTCATGCCTATCCCAACAAATTGTTTCAGATGAATTGAGAAAAATTAATTTTCAAGATTACAGTCCTTCTCATTTCCCAAAATAGCTTCTGGGTGAATATACATAGTTATACCACAGAAACACGTACCTCTTTTTATATATGGGCACCCTCTGAGAAGTTATTGGTGGGCCCGAGGGGGAACTTGATAGGGATCCTGAGTATTTATCCATGAGTCTCCATTTTGCAGGAATATATTCTAATGGGGGATCAGGTGGCCACTGGGTGTTTGGTCTTCCTCCCATCGAAGACAGGGGAGTGCTGGCTTGGTCATGGTATGGTGGCAGCGACCTACTCATATTGTTGAAGAACACTGATGACAGGGACCCATGACCAGAGTTAATTTTTTCATTTGATAGCTGTGGGCAGTATTTCTCTGGGAGGAACTGATTCTGCGAATTAGGAGCGAGGGGTTGGAAGATGGTACTCATGCTACTTAGACTCTGCTGGGTATTTTGTGCACTTTCAGAGAGAGGACTTTCTTCTTGGCAGATGGGGCTGAGCTGGAAATCTTCTCCCTCCATAGGAATGTAAGGAGCCAAGGTTTCAAGGTCCAGTTCATTAAAGTCAGTCTGTGCAAAGATAAAGTATGTTCATAAAGAAACTATAAGTTAGTAATAATTGTGGCAGTTAGTGTGATATAGAATATTAGTAGATGCAAAGCTGAAAAATCACTGTATGCCAAATTTACCTAATGAAACTGGCCAACTCCTGTTTAAAGATGTCTTATTTCTATGCTAGCATACATGTTCATCACATCATTATCAGCAGAATTAACAAAAATCAACAAACTGAAGGAAAAAACCTCCCAGAGGACCAATATTTGTTAAAGCAGCTCACACGCAGCCTTCAGCACTACTGTGATCTGAAGTAGATGTTGTTTCACTAAGTTTTGAATAACTTGTCTGCCAAGACTCTACAACATGTGGCATGTAGTTCAACCTCAGGCTTTTTCATGTTAAAACAGAAAACATAGCTTTCTCATAATCCAGTTACATAAAAAAAGGTGTCTAAAAATGCGAGGGTTGAAAAAATTTAGCCAGAAGGATACTATCACACTTAAATCTGTATTCTTTTTTCACTTGGAAGACTAGTCATACCCACATTCACTTCTCTTGGTGTTTGACCAGAGCTGAACAGAGAGGATAATCAATATTCGCCCCTCATCGTGCTCCACACTTGTCTCCTATCTGTCCACTCTTTCTCTTGCTTCATTTCTACATCCAGACTTAGATGAAATTTCTTCAGAACATGGATTACAGCCTACCTAAGCCTGCAAATTGTGCTGGCAAATAGAAGTACCTAATTTGGGCCCCAGCACCCCAAACTTTCTGTAAGATTGGTAGAGATGAGTGTGAGGTCTGCGCTACCAATCAGCAGTGCCTGTTCCTTTCTCTCAACTATAAACTATAAAGCTCTTCACAAAGGCATTTCAATTAAGTATCTAAAGTTAAGTAAGCTGAATCAGGCCCACACCTTTCATTCGCTAGCTCACTTGCTGTAATGTTATAATAGTGGGTTTATTTATTTATACTGGAAATATCTACACTTACATCATTATTAGAATGCAGAAGATGGAGACTGTGTGTTACTTTATGTGCACATAATTTTCAAGTCTCTCTGAAAACCTCCAAGAGGCAAAAGAGCAAGCATGTATCTAAAATAAGTTTTCATTTTGTAGCTAAAGGAGATGTGTGCTATGAGGGGCATTCCGCCTTCATTTGGTTGTTTTGCAAGAATTAGTTTGTTTATATTTTGTTCTAGAAAGGATGTTTACTCATTAGTCATTTGGCTGGATTTAAAAACAAATTGCTGCTGCTTATATTCCTTATCCAATCTACAGAAGCCTCCAAATTTTGAAAGCTCTCTGATGATCCTTTCTTCTTAGCAGTGCCCCCACAGCGACACTCCAAACCTCATGTTTCAGAGAGTTAAGGACAGAGATTGACATGGCAGCTTTTGGAAGTGCACTGTTTTATTAATGTGCGTCAAAGATTTGGTGTGCATGTGCAAATGCAGTTTAAATGCTGTATCCCAATATCTGAACACACAACATGTATCTGTACTATCTACTAGCAGGAGACTGATCTTGGTGGCTTTTGGAAGAGAGAGTTCATTACCTGGGAGGTGCACTGACTTTTTGATTCTGTGTCCATAGCAAAAAGTTTTTCAATCATCTCGATCTTAAGATCTTCATCCACAGAACTGTAATAATCTCCTGGGCTGCTGGGCTGCATGGAAATAACAATTTGTTATAAGAAGGAAGACAACCACAGTACTAGCTTAGCATCATGTCATTTATACCATGCTGTTATTCAGTGAATAGACAGAAGTGTCCACTTCTATCAGAAGCTTTTCTCTGACACAAGATTGCCAGTACAAAACATAGGCATCCGTTACAGGAACCTAGCTGTCATCCTATTTTAAATGTTTTTTGGCAACTTAGACCAGGAACAAGAAATGTACACCATTAAATACTTTTGTCAAGAAAGAAGATGCTTAGCAATACCTCCATGCTTTCCTTAAGACTGGATGCCCTCTGGTAAAAGTGGCTCCAGCTCTTGGGGGCAGTGCCATGAAAGCACATTGATTTCTTCAGTGGGAAACTCCACGGAACTGCTGTCAAAAGCCTGACTTGGCTAAGTTTCCTAAAAGCTACAGCTTCTACTTAACAGAATGAGGATAGGCCTGAGGCAATGATACCAGTGGCCACACAATTTTACACTGGCTTTTTATGTAAGGCTAGCTCCATGAAAGGTGGTAGCATGTTCTCCTACTAGTTGTTTTATATGTTACAGTAATTACAGGGGGACAGCTGTGAGACAATGAGGACTGCAGTGTGAAGCCAGGATATTGTTTCCATTTGATAGTTTTGCTATTAATTCTTAAGGCATGATGCAGTATAGGAAGGCTACAGATACCCTGGGCCTTGCTAATAAGCAGTGAGACAGGACTGCCAACACAAAGATGTTTGTCTACATATACTGATGGGATTTTCATACAAAATATAACATGCTTTTAATGTTTTTTAAGCTCTTCTTACCGTGGAACAGCTACTGTTGCTGCTTGCACTTGGAGTACTGCTGCCAGGTGCAATCTGAGGCATTGTAAAGGATGGTATCGTCAGTGTTTCACCTTGAGCAGGGTGGCTTTTCACTTCCACTGGCCATGCTTTGTTTGGTGTCAAAACAGCATTAGTGAAGGCAGGGGCCTCCTCAAACTTCTGTGTTCCTGGATGGGGTTTTAACAATATTAATGAATACTTTTAGCTGGTGCAGTGTTATGATATAACTGCAGCTATTCATTAAAAGTGAACACTGCTCCTAGTTGCCATGACAATAAGTTGGCATAGACTTAATGCACATTATTTAGTCAGCAAGAAAGCCTGATTCTGCTCTCATTCACAGAAATTTTCCACTGGTGTGAGCATGTGGGCTCTTTTAGCCATTACTCCCAATTTGTACATACAGCAAACAGACCTCGTCTATTAAGCTTCTAAATGTAGGCTCACATGTGGTTCTTTGTTGCACAAAAATAATTTATACAAATACTAACCAAAATCCAGGGAAATAATGGCATCACCAGGTGTTGGTGCCAGCTGAGCAAGTTCCTCTGGTTCTTCCTTTAGCTTAGTAAACAAGAAGTCACTCTTCTCTGTCGCAGGGATGCCGCTGTCATAGGCAGCGTTCATTGTCAGCAGGTGAGGCTTGAAGAGTGATTCTGTTTGGTCCATGGAGAACACAATATCGTTCTTCTCAATTTCACTAACGAGAGAATAGCTTTTAGGCATTTTGTACCATAAAGATGAAAGAGGTGAATAAAGTAGGTAGTACAAACTCTCTGAAGCTGGGGGCTATAGGAGCATTTTGGCCTCTCGGTTGCATGCCAGGCTCTCGACAGGCGAGGCACAGTTCCAGCGTTGCTGAGCACCACCATTTCGGGTGACGCAGAGAGTGTGGTCAGGACTTCTGTGGGAATACTCAGGGCTTTGTTGCTCTGCTTTTTAAAGGGATGTAGTCGAGGCTGTAATGACCCAGACTATCACTCAAATAAGTATTTCCTATTTTGGCCCCAACTAGGACCAAAAAAACTTGAGTTTTGCCAAATGAAGGCAAAACTTCTGATTGGTCCTGATTTTTAAGGCTGTAAACAGCTTCTCCTAGCAACATACGATACAGTTACTACTTAGTTTTATCTCTTGGTCACAGCATTAGAAAAACAAAACACATTAGCAGTTGTGTTACACAATAAAATCTTCGGTGCAGACCTTTTCTCCGCTGTACGAGCACAGCAGCTGCTCTGCAGAGGAGAAATGCTGTGGTGTATTTCAACAGCGCGTATGGGAACAGGCATGCCACGCTTTTCATCGATGGCTAACATCAGTAAACAAGACTGAACAAACATGACTAAACCGATTTTGGAACAACAACGTTGAATAAATAGACCCTTGAAAATTCCTCCAGACATTGCGTTTCTCCAGCACGTGTACGCACACGCGTTCCGGTGTGTCCCCTGAACCCACCTCAGCACGTAGTTGACGCAGACGATGCACTGGGGCTGCAGGTTTCGGGTGTTGTAAATCACCGTTCCTTGGGTCTCCAGCCATACGTATCCGCCATGCTTGGCAAGCATGCGGTACTGGCCCGTCACTACTTGACCTTTTGTACACACTGAGAAAAGGGGGCAGAGATATAAATAATGCATCAGGACAGGAACACGCAACACACAACACTTGTTTTAAATACACCCGCTTCTGAGTTTTCGTTATGCAGAAGTGCTCTAAAGCATTTGTGGACAAGGGATGTGCTTAACTTTGGGGAAATTCAGCCATTTTAAACATGAAAGGCTGTTCATTTGATGCTTCTACTCAAGACTGAAAATTTGAATTCTGGCATTTGAGTTCTTGGGACGGTCTGAATCTTCAGATCAGAATGTGGAATTTTAAAAATTTAATGTAATATCTCATCTCCCAGCCTGCTGACTACATGATTTTTGAGTCCCTGTTGTAGAAGTGTTTCAGTTTGGGCTCCCAAACTGATCTGTAGAAAAGTGAATCTATTGAGGAAACTATAGTTTCCTTATTTAGGTAATCAATAAATATAAAAATCAGATGATTTAAAAGCTATATTCTATAAATTATTTTTTTTTAATTACGATCTTATGGTAGTAATATCACTCTTAAAAAGGTATCAAAATTAAAAATAGTAAACAGGACTGCTTCTTTGTTGAGACAAAAAAAAAAAAAGCTGAACTACTATATTTCTCCCTCTGGTTGAACTGTGTTGTTCCTCTGCAAGAGCTTGGAATTAGCAGCCTAGAAGAAACCAAGACCCACGTAACCAAATCAAATAATGTTTATTTAACTCTGTTTTTTTAAACTATCCTGTGTTTCTCAAACAATAAACTGACAATAGTACATCTTGGGTTTAAAGCTTCTAAATGTTTGAAGGGTGAAATCTGTAGCCCTGCTACCCCCCAATATTTTGCAATATTTGCAGAGAATGAGTTTTCAGTGTGAAGCTTCAGACTTCTGAGATCTAAGGTTTTATGATGTCCTGTCTTGTAATTTAAAGCTGTCAGAGAAGGAAAAATAATGTCGTTCAATGGCAAAAAAATTAGGGCTGGAGTAGACAAGCAGTACTTGCACTAGTAAGAGCTTGTACTTGTAAGCAGACATAGTCACACTGAATAGCAGCAGAAGCGGGAACTGGCTGAACTAAACCTTTGACCACACATTGGCAACCTTTCCTTTTAAACAGCTTTTACATCTAAAAGAAGTATGCCATCAAACTGATGCCCTAGAAATAATGCAATTTGACTCAGGAGGACTGGAAAATTGATACTGTGGTCTTTTTACAGAAAAATTCCTTGTGAATGTGGCCATTAAAAGAAGCTATTTATTGTCAGCCTCTCCTACATCACCACCATACAAATGCACAAATCCAGGCCCGTGAAATACAACAACTGTTTTGCAGATAATTGTTGCTGTGTTTATCCTTCTATTTCTGAAGTTTGTTTGTTTTCTTCCCAGGAGTATTTAATCATCCTTCATTTAATTTATTTAGACAAAGTAGAACATTACTTTTATTGATTAAATACTTCTGGTGGAACAAAATCAAAAGGCTTTCATTTCAAAGTGTTTTAGTGACTGGACTGTTCTGCTCTGCTTGTGAAACATAATTACACTGCTTCCTAATCATCAGCTCATCAATAAGAGTCACAGTGTAGGCGCCTGTTACATTACAAAGAAGCTTTTTACTGCTTTAATCTTTTTCATTATTATTATTCAAAGCATGTCATGTTCTGATATAATAAAGTACAGCAGAATCCCTCCATGGGGTAATCTCATAAATTACTAGTACACTTGTTACTGCTGACTTTGTTATCAATGCTACATTTAAGGTTCTGCTTTCAGAGTGAACTTCTCACTTCTCTCTTTGTTTTTTTTACTTTTTATAAAGTATACATTACCTGTATCTGTACAGAACTAGTTACATGGCAATGAAATAGGCTCCAATTATATTCCTTATTTTTGTGTAGAGAGAGGGGGAAGGCGGGGATGAATTTAATAGAACACAAAACCATGATTCATTTGGAAGGCTTGCTGAACTTCTGCTAACTGGTGGGCACTGTCAGAATTGATGACTGCATTATTGCAAGGAGATATACTTATACATAGCATATTTCTAATAAAAATTATTGTTTAATAAATGCAAGTCTGCTGAACATGAATTTTGAGGTGGCTATTTCCATGTACAAAACGATGTGGCCAGGGAAAACAAGTAAGTTCTGCATAGCCACATGCTTGGAAGAACAAGTAAGGTCTGTATAAGCTCTACACCTGCTTGGTTAACCTACATTACACAGCATCTCAATGGCACACATAATGGAATCCAGGCATTTCCTACTTGAAGGGTTTACGTGTGTTTTGTCAAGTCACAGCTTGCTATCACTTTGTCTTTGTGGCTGTTCTCTTGGTAAGAAGCCTGATGGTCCCAGAAGACATGGGAACTATTTATCTTAGAAAAACTAAAGGGGTCAAATTTGCTGGCAGTTTGAACTGATGGTTCTGTTGTGGGAAATCACATTTATCACAGCAATAGACTTTGGTCCTGTGCTTCCAACAGTAAAAACATAATCCATAGTGATCCTGTGTTATCATAAATCCTATGGAACAGTTTGATCCAAACTATTTATAACCTGTGCAGTGCCTTGAGGACTTTTGCTGGTGTAATACCATCCCTCTAAGACTTACTCTTGCCCTCATTCTGCTTCTTGATCAGACCTCATACTCTGCAGCAAGTTTGTAGGACATGGCCCTTTTCAGTGGGCCCAAATGGCATCTGGACACACACCCTGCACTACGTGAGGGTAACTGAATTGCTGGAGTGAGGAGCAACGTCTATTAATGCCTGGTCATGGTGGGTACTAGAAAATCTCCAGAAATCTTCACATGGACAAGTAACTCAGTGCTCTCATTTCATTAACTAGATGGGGATAACCAACAAGGGCTTGCTCACTCTCCTGTTACCAAATTGATTGCCAGCTCCCATTTAATTCCCTTCCTGGTAGTGTCCCATTCTTAGAAATCCAACTCAATGATTCAAAAGCACCAGCGCAGCACACCCCCCTGATTTCACATGATGACTTTCAATAGCCCAGCACAGGATATTAACATCCTATCTATAAAGATCATTTATTCATTTTTACTGGTAAAAACATTAACATATTACCTAAGAAACAATTTTAAAAATTACATTCCCAGATAACTCTCACTGAGTATGGGCTGATCTATTTTTTCTTTTAAGCAGCTTTGGAAACAGGATGACTCATATCAACACTGTTTTACAGCTTTACACAACTTTCATCACTGCCAAACACTTTTTCAAGAAACATTTCAACTTAAAGCTGTCCTGAGTCTTTGCCATTGGAGCTAACCCTTTAAGGTCAGACAGCTTTCTTTGCTGCAACTTTTCTCTAGGAAGTATAGTCTGTAAGTCCATTTGGTGGCCAATTCCCTACAGACGTGAGCTAAGTCATAGGCTTTTTCCTGAGGACAGAGGCCTTCATCACAGCAACTACAAGGTGTGTGGGGTTTGTTTTTTGATCTTGTAGGTTCCTGTCTAGCTGCTTTGCTTTGTTTCTATTAAAAGAGCACCTGCAGAGGTTTTAGTGATGTGCTGCATAGAAGTCTCCAATAAACTGGTTTGGGGGCTGTAACAGCCAAGGGTGGGAAATGTCATTTGTACATCAATGCACTACCTTGTCTCCAGCCAAAGCACTAACTCCTAAGGACAGAGACTGAAGACTTAAATCCAATTATTTTAAGACACCTGATGTGAAAGAGATGGAAATTGTACCTGTGTGGCCTGCTGAAGAGAGGAACCTTGGATCTGATCTCTGCTCCCAGAATAATTCAGATACTTTAAGAACAGCCAAAACTGGCAGTTCCCATAGCCAGTAACAGTAACAAGAAGCAGCTGTTCCTGGCAGTAGGTATTATCTGTATAATGAATATCCCTTTAAGAAAATCTCCTTGCCCATCTACTTTGGATGGGGAAAATGAGAGACATTCAAAAAAACACTGCAATAAGCTCTTCCTATCTCCCTTTAGCTCCATCTGCTGAGTCCAACAGCACATGAGAAAGATAATCATAGAATGGCTTGGCATCTTCAAGGGACCATCTTGTTCCAGGCCCTGCCATGGGCAGGGACACCTTCCACTAGACCAAGTTGCTCTGAGCCCCATCCAACCTGGCCTGGAGCTCTTCCAGGAATGGGGCAGCCACAGCCTCTCTGGGCAACCTGTTCCAGTGCCTCACCACCCTGATACTAAAGGCTTTATTCCTAGGATCTCATGTAAACCCACCCTCTGTCACTTTGAAGCCATTCCTCCTTGTCCTGTCACTACATGCTGTTGTAAATAGTCCCTCTCCATTTTTCCTGTAGGTCTCCTTCAGGTACTGGAAGGCCACATTTAGGTCACCCCAAAACCTTCTCTTTTCTTTTTGAACAATCCCAATTCTCTTGGCCACTCAGGAAATGTTCCTGAGTTAGGCAGTTCCACCCTGCTCACCTGGCTGAAACTGCCTAACTCAGCTTTTCAAATTTTCAGCTGAACCTTGCACTATACCTTAGAGAGACAGTAATTCTCCTCTAACATCCAAGTTCAGTTTTAATTGTGGCAAAACCCAGACCCTCTGGAAGGACCAGCAGCAGATTTCAGCTAGACAAGCAGAGTAACCTGGTGTAAACATTGCTCTTGGAGAGTATCTACACACAAAATGCACTTGTATTACAACTTCAACTATGTATTGAGGTACCCACAATTTATGTTTTACATGCAAACAACGAAGAAAATAAGACTGTGACTTACAGTTCTGATGACTCTTGGTCATACTCTCCGAGTCCAAGGCATGGTAGAACTCATACGCTGAACGACCCAGCAGCTCCTCTGGATGGTATCCAATCAACTCTGTTATTCTTGTTTAAGAAAAAAAAAGCAAGTATTTAAAATTCAGGTCACTGTAGCCTTATGCTTACATGTGCAGGGCAGCTATCAGCTCAAGTCCTTAAACTAATAGAATTAAAAAAGCAAAACAAGAAATTCTAAGCTTCCAAACACACGAGGAGCTATAGAGGACCTCTGATCACATTCTGAAATATCTCCATGTTCAGAATAAACTACCTTGTCCTACTACTGGAATAAAAATTCCTAAGGATGTCAGTGTTCTGCAAATCTTCCTATGTCTATTGCATGCTGTCTCTAATAGAAGGTAACACCTTTTGCCACTGACAAAGCTCTCAAGCTGCCCACTACATTCAGAAACTCCCAACAACCACCATTCAAAATCAAATACATATGAAGGGGGTAGTGGTTGGTCACACCAGGTTTAAAAGTATGTGTACATTTTAAAAACATACACAGAAGGGTTAAATCACTACTTTGGGCACTGCATTTAATAAAATAAAAATGCCAGGTGAGAAATTATGGGCAGTTAAAAGGGAAAAAAACACCTAATCTACTTAGTCTTTCCTCAATCATTTGAAAACTTTGGCATATGGATTAGGTTACTTGGGTTATTAATCCACGAACTAAGTAGGATTTTACACAAAGCTATGATCTCAAAAACTAGATCTTCTTTTCAGAGTCCTTTTGAGCCAAGGCAGGATTTCTCAAACTCCTGAATCAATGAAAATAGGTCATCAAACTGGGCAGATGATTTTCTCTAATGACGGGGTGGGAAGAAAAACTCTCTATTTCAATTGGAAATACCATCACACACAGCTTTACAGAAACATCTAAGTTAAAAAAAGTATATAAAAAAATAATTCAAAAGCAAAGATTATCTTCTGGTTTACAATACAGTGACACTCTTGGATGCATCTTCCTACCTCCGAAATTCTTATAACAACCTGTAATACAGGGAACAGCAGCAGAAAGGACAGAAACTGATTGTGAAGCTGTCATAAACCTTTAAAAGCTGTGAGATTTGCAAGGAATGGTCACATCTTGCAGCACCTCACAGCTGTCAGTGGCAGTGCCCAGGTTTTATGTCACCTCACTAACTCACTCGAAATGGCTTTATCTGCCACCACCACATCTGATTTGTGGTGTTGCTACTTTTAAGACATCCTCAGGTTTCTGTACTCCCTGGAAGGACAGCTTTGGCCCAGCCCTCTAGACACAAGCATGTCTTTACAAGACAGACATGTAAATACTGTAAAACAAACAGAGCAAGAGCATGGCATTCATCTCCTGGATCCCCCTCCAGCAAGGAAGACACATAAGATGGGACTATTTTGTGTATGGCTTGAACACCAAGGTATTGAGTCAGCTCTTCCCTGCCTCCATCTCCACAGTACTCTATAGCTCATAGCCCCAGGATACCTTGGTTTTGTCACTCTGAAAATTATTCTCTGTCCTGATTTCCATGAAACAAACCTGGGCTTGTAATACTTTAGTTGAGCAAAAGTAGCTTGTACTGGGTTCCCCTCAAAACCTAACTCTTCTGTTTCTGTTTCCAGTTTCATTTACATTTAAAATTAGACCAACAAAGAGGAAATGTTTGAATCCAGGTTTCAAAGAGGTTTTTTTTACTCTCTTCACTAACAATCTTCTGAGCTCTTAAATTGCATCCCACTCAAATCTAACTTTTTTTTTTTCTGAAATCACAATTGTTTTTTCTTTCTTATTGGAAAGTACTCATAAAGAATTGGTCATCAAAGCTGAATCATCAGGAGAAAACAACAAATACTGAAGAAGCCCTAATACAATTAAGGCTCACAAAATACAGTTGTTGCTCGCCTTTCCACAGCCAGCTGGGACACTGGTGTAAGTGACCAGAGGCTTTTGCCAGGACCAGTGCAAATACATGGTCTTTAAAATCAGAAACTATGGCCTTTGGTATATAATGGCACAATCCAATAAAGCCATTCTAGTTTGGAGCTCATCGCAAGGGGAAGGATTTTAAAATTCAAGAAGTTGAGTATTTACTCTTAATGCAGTCATTGGGAGCTGAGAGCCAAGTGGGGGTTGAGCAGGGAGAAGGAAAACAAAATGAAGATAATGGGGGAAAACCCACCAGCACCAGTGAAAATCCAAACCCACATTACAGCCTTTATGGAAGTCAACAGTGGAACTGAGATAGCAAACAAAAAATACACGTTACAGCAGGCTGAGGGACTCTTCTCATATGGGAATTGTAATCTCTATGCAAAATTTATGTATTCCAGTCCTGTAATTCCCCTTCTCAAACTGCTCCTTGCTGTTCATAATGAGCACCCTCACTTATAAAATTATTCTTATCATTCCATGGCACAGAATGACTTGTGGTGCAATCCTACTGGGACAATGTCTAATCTAATTAGATCTAATGCAGTCTTGGATGGAAGTTAGCAAGTGGTGGGTTGGTAGTATCTTTTTACTACAAGCAACTACATATTATATGAAAAGATAAAAATAACCAAAATTACTTTTACCCCCAAACCCCACAACATTGGCTAAGTTCTAAATCCATGCCTGGTAACAGTGAAATACTAATGAAGAGTAATTGTTTTAAAATAGTTACCTTATATACTACTACTACTACTACTACTACTACTACTATTATTATTATTATTATTACTACTACTACTACTACTACTATTC
>WAAG01061062.1:0-30236 GCA_013390105.1 Tichodroma muraria
AGCTCTCTCTCCCTGTTAGCCAGACTGAGAAAGTTCTGGTTTAGGATTTTTTTCTGAGGAAGAGTAGTCCCTGACAGTGTTAGTGTTTTATCTATGAGGGTTTAATGTTAAACCTCTACTTATTTCAAGGGGCAATGTCTAGAACTCTAGCTATGCATCACTAGAGCTGGAACCTACCTTCCCTTCAGCTTCACTAGGGCCTCACATCAGCTGCTGGTGCCTTTCCTGCTTCCTGCTCAAAAGCCCCACAACAGCACCCTCATATCCTCAGCAAGCCACATCTGTGCACTCTTGTCACCGCCTCCATTTCTCATAGGAGCACCTTGCCCCATGAAATCCTTCCTCCATTAGAGGCTGGAAACTTGCATTTCAAAACTCAGGAAAGCACTATGTCAGTTTCCCTCATAATGAGTGGAACTGCCAAGACTGATCTCGCAGTGTCTTCAGAAATGTCCATCCTTCCTCATTCTTTATGTACATGTATATTTTCAGAAGTTCTTTCAGGAATTCCTACCTAAAATTTGAGTGTATCTTTGTCTGAGACATTTTGGTCAGACATAAGATGAAGCTCAACTTGCAAACTCTGGTAGGTCTTAACATTTGCACAACCCTTCTATAGACTTAATTGGAAAAAGCCTAGTATCAGCCAGATAAAAAAATCAAGGTGTAGGTTTCTGACTGTTTTTTTTCTATTAAAACTTATCACAGCAAAAATGACAAATCTTGTTGTTCTTATTGAATCACAGCATTGTCTTAGAGCATTCACATTGAAAATGGCAGACCAGTTACTTTTGTCTTAATGAAGTCTAATATTTCATTCTACTAATGGAGAAGGTTTCTTTCAACATCGTGTACAAAATCTCTCTTAAAATTCAGTAGGGTCAAGTCAGGTGGGTGTTGCTGCCAACATCAGCCGCTCAGCAGGAGTTTATATCAGCAGGCAATATGAGTAATAGGAATACAATGCATTCTCCTTCCTAATTTTTCTAAGAAAATGGTGATTTTGAGTAACTTTGCTACTAAAGACACTTCTTTTTCCATAACTTTTCATGTATTCAGTTGTTCAGTTAATGCTCAGAATGGAAACTGAATCCTTACTACATTTGTATTGGATAATGAAAGGCTATACGGTGTTTTGAGGCCAACTGTGAAAAAGTGACCTGACATTAAAATCAGATTGAAAGAAAGCTATGTCCTAGAGATTATGTGGCCTGTGACTGGTTTCCCCAACGCTGCTGATAAAAGAGTCCATTATCTTTTTCCCCTTGTGAGTCCTTACGAGTGAAGGGTAAGGCAAATGACGGTAAGACATTACCCAAAAAAGGGTAAGACTTTGACAGCAGCAAAGTCAGTCTGTTACCTCAGCAGAGGTAGGGGATGGAGATCCATATGGCAGCAAGGATACAAGGGCTATTGATGTGCAAGGAACCACAGAAGCACCAGAGAATGGTCATGCAAGGATTAGAGCTCCTCCTTCTGAAAAGGGAGCAGGATTGTTAACTCAACTGAAATGCATCTACACTAATGGACACAGCATGAGCAACAAAAAGGACGAAGTGGAAGCCATGCTGCAGCAGGAAAACTGGGACATAGCTGCCATCACAGAGACTTGGTGAGATAAGTCACAAAACTGAAGTGCTACAATGGATGGCTATAAATTCTTCTGAAGGGGAAGGCAAGGAGGCAGAGGAAGTGGGGTAACCCTTTATGTTAGGGACTGACTTGACTGTCTGGAGTTTAATGACGGTGACATTAAGGTTGAGTGTTTATGAGTAAGCATCAGAGGGAAGCTGTCAGTGCTAGGGTAACCATTGCATTATCTCCGAGGTGTTTTCCAATCTGATTCTTTGAAAGGCCAGCATGATAGGGTGACTGCTAATGGCAACACTGCCAAATATCACTGAGAGAAGGAAGGTTAAAGTTTGTGTCTCCCTCAAGTTAAACAAATTGAATTAAAAAGACCAGTTTTCAATGTGTTCTTGAAAGATATGTTCCAGGTATGTAACTCCCAGGTATGTTATAAAGCAGCTGTTTGGCCAAACAATATTCCTGATGTGTCTATTCCTTTGGCGCTGGGAAGCCACACTTTTTTCTTCTTTTCAAAATACCGCCTTTTAAAGAAAACAATCATTTTATGGTGATGAGCCGTCTGTACATCATAATTAATTTTCTTTTAAAATATATTTGAGCTTCTCATTTGCAGAAACTCATGCCTAGCAATAGTGCATCATGTGTTTTTAAAATGATTTAGCATTCACTGTGTACTACAAAGGTCCTGAGTTTATGACCCATTTTTCTTTAGGGCCATGGATTTTAAACAGGATGTTTCTCAAAGCAAAGGAGAAAATTAATTTGAGGCTTCAGGAAGTCAGAGCCAGGGCGAAGCTAATGACTCTGAAAATGTTTTTCTCCAGTTTGTGGCAACTTCTGAAGAGTACAATCCTGGACAAAAGCTGTCCAAATTGAGGCAGCAAATTAACTCTTTCAGAACAGAGAGCTCAAAGAGAAGCATTGTTTAGAAAGCAGGTTATGCTTGGTTAGGATGCCCATTATACAGTCCTAGTGTCAGAAGGCAAGACTGGTCAGGATTCCAGGGCACCTGCCTCTGCTTTGTGACAGAAGCATGCTGCTGCCTTGTATTTGCTCCCCAGTCTCACGACGAGAACCAGGAGAGCAGTGAAAACTGTTAAATGTAGTTCATAATGCAACCATATCTTTGGCTGTAGCTCCAGCAAGCCCAGATGGGAAATAAGGGTCGTTTAGAAACAGAGCACTTCCCACAATCTAGAGAGAGAGAGATGTAAAACGTACTCACCTACTCAAAATTTTCTTCCTCTGAAGTGGATACCGGGTCCTCTGTGACCCATTAGAGCTGGATTATTCTTCCACTCTAAACAAAGAAGCTATCTGATTTTTTTTGCAAGCATCTCAAACTAGTACCAACTGCCCAAAATGGGAAGACAAACTGCAAATCCTAATGAATAAACATTTTGCAAGATTAGCCATCTCCAAGCAGGAGATGTTCACTTTTATCTATTTAATTTATCAAACAAAAAATGGAAATGAAGATGGTAAAGCAAGATACCAAAATGATGGAATAGAAGGATTTCTCCCTTAGCTCTCAGCAGGAGTGCTTTCTGAGGGACAAAAGGATGACTAGAGACATGATGCAAATGAGACAGTGTTCTGGGTGGGGTCTCTCCACATCCACTGTAGAAAAGGAAAATTCCAAGCAGGAAAAAACATTTTAGCTTGTTCCCTTGTGGGTGTCTGGTGCTCAGTGATGCATCACAGGTGGGACATATCAAACAGTAAAACAAATCTTCACAAGCGTAAGAGGCATTTAAGATATCAGGAAAATTGAACCCAGAGGAAAGAAGATCTTTATTTGAGAGTGGCTGTGTGTTTTATTCTGTTGGGTTCTTTTATTTTTCTTTACTGCCTTTCCACAGCATAGATAGAAAGCTTTCTTTAAAAATGAACAAACAAGTTCTCTAAACACTGCAGAATTTTGTGCCTACAGGTCATGGTTGGTTTAAACAGTACATAAGGGAAGGCATAAAAGAGCAGGTATGCATACAAGAAAAGAAGCGCTGACCTGCTGTAGCCCTTCCCTTGGCAGCTGCCCAGATAAATGCTGGTCTTAAGTAAGCAACCTCACAGACTAGAAAACTTCTGAATTTATACATCAGGAAATAAATATTAGATGTGTCTGTTTGCCACCCCTTCTTAAAAGTTGCCCACATAATCCTAAAATTATATCTGATGTACTTCAGTGGTTAATTTTTGCATAAACAGAATTTTTTGTGAGCAGAATTTTTAAGTTCGAACCACTTAAACTCCATCTTAAGTGCTAATGTGTATAAATAACTGATCTGGAAATACTCAAGAGCACAGAGGAAAGAAAGTTCAAACAACAACTTAAGCATGCTAATATGAACGAAAAATCAGTCAGAGAAGATGCACACTATTATTGGAGGTGGAGAGTGGCCTCACAGGTACTAGCTCTCTTAAAATGCAGTAAGTAAAGCAATAATTCAGTGTAAGTGACAAGAGGAAATCTGAATAATAGAAAGTTTTATAAAAAGGTTCCCGTTTTAAGGCATCATTAACAGGATTTTCAGAACTCTATGTAACACCATGATACATGTGCTTGAATCCCACATATTCAAGATGCGGAAGGTAGAAACTCCTTTTGTTTTCAAATTTAAAATTATGAGAAAGTTGGATAAAATCTAGAAATAAACACATCTTTTGATTCAGGACTTTTAAATACTCTGAGCAACTACAAAAACTCATCTGAAAGACTACTAGTTACTTCTACCACATGCTAAGGAAACCAGTCAACAACGGTCCATGGAACTCACTTCATCTGATCACAACTATGTGATAGGTCTCACAGCTGAGTCCAGAGCCCATGGGCAGGAGGACAAGAATTTCCAGAGAGTAAGTCATTCCACACCTAATACTTCCTCTAGCACTGGATTCAGAATCAGGAGGTACTTTCCATGGCCATTTTCATGAGCTGTACAGGGGTCTTAGACACTAATCTGACCACCCCCTCCCCTCCAGATGACTATAGTTTGGCAAAGTGAGCTTTAACAGTAGTGGGTAACTTGCACTTTTACTCAAATCACACAATTGTATTAATCTGATTTATACTTTGAGCTCATTAGAGTAGAAACTATTCCAAGGCCTGAAAAAGAACTCAGCACTCAGTATTTATTTACTAACATTCACTATCCCAAAAACAATTTTCCTTTTCTTCATACTGGAATTTCCTTGAAAACTTTGACGTCCAGCTTATGAAGAGCAATCAAAAGCAGAATAAAAATATTGAAGTAGGTAACACTACCTCTTCAGTATTAAAAAGATGAAGAAATTTTAGGTTTTGATGTTGTTTATGATGTTACCTTCAATGACTGGAGCCTTTTTATTTAAATTCCTCTGACAATTCTCTAGGTATTCAAATTGGTCCTAACACAGAGGTGCGTTTACACCATTTCAACATCTATGTATTTGATGTAAGAGCAAACTGTCAAGGAACTCCCAAGGAGAACAACCGAAGAACTAACACACAAGCTGTAGAATGCTTCCTTGGGAGCAGAAATGGTTCCAGTGTTTAGTAGAGCAGCCAGGTACTTGGGCTCTCTAAAAATAGCTGGCAAAATTGCAGAGTGACAGCAGCTGAAAAGTCTGGTCAGCATTTACACAGATCTTCTACAATGAAGTATGATGAACATCAGCCAGTGATCTTGCTGTCTTCTGACACCAAAAGGGCTTTGATCAAAACTAGAAATAGGCCCACAACGGTGCAAAGCACCCGAGGCACTTCTAGCAAAGCCAGCAAATTGACATGGAGCTTTTTCGTTATACAACACCAGAGTTTCAAGATGAAATATCTGTCTAGGTAAAAGTCCTCTGCACTGAAAGAATGGGAAAAATATCTTTTTCCCACCAAGAATATTAAAGATGCACTAAGTGCACNCAGGGCATGTGGGAAGGCTCAATTCTTAGCACCTGACAGGAATTTCAAGGGTATTTGGAGACCTGAAAATGCATCAGGGGAAAGCTGTGGCTCAGTGAGAGAAGTGGAACATATAAATCTTTTTCTTCCACAAAAATATTTATTTCAATAAAATGAGAATAATTTCTTATTTCATCACTACATTCTATTGAATCATCATTCATGTTCATTTATTATTTTCTTTTACCCTTCCAAAATACTATTCTGCATAAAGACATTGGAAGGTGCACAGTGCATTCAAGAAAGCATAAAGGGACCTTACTATGACAAATTTGTGAGCACATATGTCCTTCTAGCAGAGGGAAAGCAAATATTTCAGTGAGATGTTACAATTTTTTGTTATTTATTTGTTTGAATGATGAATTACCCTTAGCCACTTAACCAAAAAACCTTTTGGGTACTATGTTGCTTTTATAGCAGCAAGAAAGCCTGCATGGAATTTACTGAAAATGAGATCTGTCTCTGAAAGACAGCGCCTCGTTTGCTTAGACTGTCCTGCTCCACAGTTGTAAAGTTTGTGTTGTTGCTATGTCTGCAACATTGCTGCTGCCTCAGCCTGAGAGCTGCTCCTTGATGAGACAGGGAATTCCATTTAAAAAAAATAAAATAAAAAAATATATTTATAGAAGCAAGGCTGACAAGGGGAGGGGGAGGGTATGAAGTGAAGTGGAGAACAGGGAACGAGCACTCATGCTTGAAACCCCTTGCTTGTGCAATAATGAGCTTGAAAGCCTTGCTGAAGTGGTTTTACAGCTGTGCAACAAAATGGTGCACTCTCCTCCCTTAATACTGACATTTTAATGTAGGATCACAGCTATTCAGATTGTCCATTGGAGCTGGCAGGCTGATGGTGTGAGCAACTACGCACTCTCATCAATGTCGCTTGGATGAAAGCTGCTGTCAGGCTCAATAAAATGGCAGGCTAGGCCAATCTGGCACACATGAAAGGAAACTGGAAGAAAGGCTTAATTGCACCTCCAGCAGATTCCAGTTATTCTGTTGGTCTGTTAACAACACGCAGCCTGGCATGCCAGTCCTGTCCAGTCCGCTGTGCTGCTCTGGTAGGAAAAACTCCTTGAAGGTATGGCACAAATGTACTCTGGGTTAGACCACCATAGCCCAAGCCAAAGAGGTCACAAGTCTTCTCAGCTGGGTTAGCAGCAGCTGCTGCATCCATCAAAACACTGATAACAGAGAAAGGAACCCTAAAACAAAGGCTTGAGTTGGTTCATGCTTGAGGGACCAGCACAAGATCCACCAGAACTGGAGAGATGCCAAGATGGGCTGGGCACTCTTCTAAGACATCTCAGGGAAGATCTAGTAGGAAGAATACACATTAAAGAAGGACATTAAGCCAAAAAAGAAGGAGAAGAGGCATGACTGATGAAACCGAATACTGTGGCATTCACTCTGAGCAGAGTGCTGGGTGGCACCAAGGATGGAGAAACTGAGCATTTGTGTCTTTCATGTGATAGTGGGGGATTGTGGAAGATCAAGAGACTGGGTTTTATTAATTTTCTAATTTTTGTTCAGTGGTCATGATGGTCATGACCTGTTGCTGGAATGTTTATGAAAAATACTTTCTGCTCATGGGTGGAAGGAAACAAGGAAGAAAAATGTACTGGGTACAAATATCTTTCTTAAAGATAAGGAGCAACAAGCCCTTGAAGACATATTTTTCCTCTTTAACGGGACTGAGATAATGGGAAGTAATGAGACACCTCTGGATATCTCCTTTTGCTAGCATAGCAATGTGAAACTAAGGAAAGAAATGCTAAAAGAAAAAAAAAAAAGGCTTTATACTTGCAAGATGAGGCAGAATTACTCATTTTTTATAGATCAGCACCAGGTGGCCACAGGGTAAAAGATTTAGTCCATCCATTCAGTCTGTCTTGCAAGGTATATGAGGATTACATGATTTCTTAGTATTTTTATTTCTTGTTATTTTTTTAATTTTACTTGCAGGCATGTTCAAGGACCTCATATAACAGATCCAAGACTGCAATTTTATTACTTTTTGAAGCATGATGAAAAGGAATTACTTTGAACAAATATTAACATTTTCTATAGAGTTACTCCTTTGTAGCGCAGTCTAGAATTACTCAAGAATATTATGTACTGTGATACACTGAAGAAAAAGAATATATCCCTGTCTTGTGATAAATCTAATTTCAGTTGCACAAACCCTTACATTTTTCTAACTCTGATTGGATCACAACCCTCACTGTCACCTATATTTTGTGTTCTTTTACTGTCTGGAATGAATGGCTTTTCTTACTGTTGGGCACCCAGTACCTACACAACCAGGTAGGAGTGACACTGCGGTCATCAGTATTGAAACTACCCCTATTTCTGGAACCCTCTGCATAGGAAATTTGAGCAAATGAACTCAGTAGCTCATCCATATAATGACCTGCCAAAAATAGAGAGCACAGTAACTTCCCACAGGACATGGATAGCTAGAAAGTGCAAATGCTCCGTCTGTCAGCCTGACAAAAATAAGGAGAAATTCTTATTCCTTCCTTCCTTAAAGAGCAGCCTCTCTGTTTAAGTTGGAGCCTCTCATATATTAAAGAGCCAAGTCGCCTCAGCTTATGATCCTTAAGATCGCAATTATAAAGAAATTAGAGCAAGAAGGCTGTGATTTTTCAGCACTCAGTAGCAGAGTAAGCTGCTTATGAGAAATTTGTTTTGGATAAGTAATTCTTGTAGGGAACTAGTAATTCTGCCCTGCCTATTTTTCTTTCTCATTATGGTTCCCCAGACCAAACAGTCAAGTCATGCATGTGTCTGGATCTGGGGATGCTGAAACAATACACTCATTGCCTTGAGAAGATGGAACAGAGAGTTCCACTGCTTCAAAGTGTATTTAGCACTTGGGATAATTTCCCAGGGATGCAGGCTTGGAATCATGTTTTGAGGGCTTGGAAATACACAGATCAGAATTTCTGCAGCAGGCTTGTGTCTACTGAGGAGTTTAAAGCTTGGCAGCATTGCAATAGGTATTAAAAATACATGAAGCTTCCTTTAATGTAAAGTCCTCTGATAGTAAAGTGGATGGGCATTGAAAGGGCCAAAGCCATTCCGTTCAGATGATTTCAGGAAAGAAATGCATCCTTAACTCAGTTGCATATGACACAAATATTCATCACCCTAAAAATGACACAGGGATCAATAAAAACTGGAAGAACTTCATAGACATACCCTTTCCTAATTGAAAAGCTTAACATGACCATTGCAACAAGAATAATATGCCCAGATTTGACCTACTTCAAAATAATAAAAAAAAAAGCATTTTATGGCTGCTTGCATCACTGTATATACTTGTTTCCTTGAAGATAGCTTTATAAAAAATATAAATATTCCTTGCCAGCATTTTGATCCAAGAGAAAAGTTTCATCCTTCAATAGTGCACATAATAGAACTGGTCATATTTGAAGCATGAGAGCACTTTTTTATCTTGGATCTTTAATATTTTCAGTTCAGGCAACAGAGTTTAACCAAACCATTGGATATATAACTAATAAGCTCTCCCCACACACAAAATCTTATAGTATAGCCTTCATTTTGTTTCTTGCTTTCCTGATTTACATGTACTAAAAACATAGTTTAAATAAGATATAAAATTTGCATTCTTATTTAATTATCTCCTGAGACAATTAATGTCCCTGAAAAATTTCAATATTTTGGCCACAAAACACATTTAATAAGAACAAGAGTGGCAGCATTAAAGTCAAAAGAAAGGTCTATTAAATCAGTAACCCTACTGATTTAAATAGGACTAGGACTGCACCCTGTGACTTTAGGGATACTTATCATGCAAATTTCCAGAACATCCTAGTAAGCTTTTCATTCTAAGGCACTTACAAGGTCCTGCCTTCAACAAACTGTTTCCCAGAGATGCACATGTCACTCACTCTTAAGCCTCTTCTCTATCCTAAACCTACTGGGTTCTAGAACAAGATGAGAGCTTGGGTCACAAAACGCCACTCCCAAACCTCTTAAAATTATGAAATTGTGCTGCAAATTTTAGGAGAATGGGTTTGTTTAAAATATTTTAATAGTTTCTTTCACCATTCCTATAGCAAAATATTAATTTTAAATCTTTCCTCTAAGAAAGTTTTTATTTTGATTTTCTATGCCAACAACATCACACATATTTTTCTAACTCACAACATACTTCGAGGTTCAGTCTTCAGAGACTCATTGTTTTATTTCTTTTTGGTCGACAAAACTCCCTTATAAATAGAGCTGCCATGACTAAGAAAGTCCTGTAGAACCAAGTGATAACAAATAAATTTTAATAGTTTAGTTTAAAATGTTCTGTGTTTTAAGATTTGTTTAAGATAATGCTAGGAACTGACCGGTCACCAAATGTAACAGGCAAGGTAAAGCAAATGAAATTTAGAATTCAAGGATGTACAATAATCAAGCTAAGACTCATCATACACAAAATTAATGGCTGAAAAATTAGATATATGGTTTAAGCTAACTTAGATTCTCTCTAGAGTAAACAGAGAAACTAAATTTCAGCAGGCAATTCCTCCCACTCTAAAATGGTTTCTTGCAAATTAGATCAATTGCCTTCTGAAGGTGCCAGTCTCTAACCAGTGACTACTCCTGGCCTCGAGACATCTAAGTTAGAGTGGGCATCTATATTCTGACCAGCTACTGATACGTCCACCTGCTAAACTGCATGGCAAAGTTAGTAGGAATACAATGCATCAGTAGGAGTCTGGATGTCCTGGTTTGTGTCTAGAAATGCCTGCACCTCTAACAGAGACACAAAGTAATAGTGATCTTGAGAGAAGCTCATGTGCAGTTCTGGGGGAGTTTTGGTGAGAGGCACTTGCAGTAGCTGGCTTTTGGCTGACTCCGGCGAATTGCATGGCAAGAAAGCATGTCATCCACAGGTGACAACAAAACTGACCCAACAGGTAATCCCCAAGAAAATGAATACATCCAGCAGGCAAACAGGACAGCAAGGAAAACATTTATTTTTTTTTTACAGGATGAGCAAAGTACCTCAAAGTTGTGCTGTAACCACTTCAGTTTGCTCCTGTTGTTCCTACCTGGAAAATGAGTTTCTTCTCCTGTAGTTTCCTGCCTCCTGATGACAATAGAGAACATATACTCAGTATTTAATGATGAGAAGCTGCAGCGCATACTAATGCTGCCATAGCTTCTAATATCATCCAATATCCCCTGCTGGCTTTGCAATTACATAAACATGGAGCAGGGAAGTGGCATGTGGCACTCCCGGTGAGGATAAGCAGGTGTCTAGAATTACCTACTGACATCTCTCAGAGGAAGAAGGTAAGTGTGAGTTAACTGACCCTGCACACAGCTCTGAATGCCTTGGGGTCCCTAATGGCAAAGGCTGATCTTGGAATAAGGAGAGTTTGGTCTGTGTCTGAATGACTACCCTAAATTCCCTTCCCCCTCTCCTGGTCAGGAGGACACTCCTTATACCCAGGCCAAAAACAAATGTTTTGTCATCCACTATTGCACCCGGTGTAAAGGTATTTAATCAGAGCATATTTAACAATAACAATCAAAGAACATGCAATCAGGGTCTTCAGTTTTTGGTATTCCCTTCTAGTGAATTATACCTGTAGGAGTACATAGTTCAGGAGAAACCTAAGTTTCTCACCTTGGAATTGGGAAGATAATTTTATTTCTCCTGTGTACTTTTTCCCTTAGGAAAAAAAAAATAACAAATGGACAGAAGGCAACTTTTAAAGAAGGTTTTACCTGTTTCTAGGGTTAAGAAACCAAAAATATTTTGTGTCTCTGCTGTTACTTACTTTTGCAACCTGTCCTAGATTAAATTACATGCCAGAGTACTGACAGTGGACAGCAAGCAAAGAACTCACTATGCTCTACTTATTACTGTGCCCTTGACTAAGTATGTGAGTTTGAGTGCACCTCCATTCTATAGAATCCTATATCCTATAAAGAATATTGATGACTGTTTAGAGACTCAGTTATCAAGACCAGGCTTCTCCCTTAATTGTATAAGGAAATACATGGCTGGGTCACTTTTTTTTTCTTTTGGTTTTCACTGCAAGTGAAGAACCCAAATGACCTTGGGTGGTTTTTTTTGTACATTCTCAGGGCCAAAACTTTTAGCTTTTAAATTACACACACACACACAAAAAAAAAATTGACAAAATTAAGATATTTTTTAAGTCTCTGAGATTTTAAAAAAATTGGCTTTTATATTCATAACTGAAATGTGTTTATTCACATAAATGCATGCCTATATGAGTGTGCCTATATAATATGTGTTACTATTTGAGAGAGACGAGAGAGAGAGGGGGAAAGAGAGATGACAGCATGCCTTTGGCAGTCATTACTTCTGCATTACTCCTTCATATAGGCATCACTTGTTATTCCTGAAACTGTGAGTTTAGTCAGGGAGCCTCAAATTTCAATAAATCCCATGCTTCTATTTCAGCATAAGACCAGGAAAACCAAATCATGAACTAAACGATTTGTTTGGCTACATCTCACCAAAGCAAGAGCTGGGGATCTGGGAATCTGTGAAAGAGTAGAAAACAACCAGCGAGTGACCTGGTTGTTTTCTACTCTTTGAGCTGTAAGATTCTCTAACTCTGTTAGCTTTTCAATTCCTTTATGTTTTGAGTCCAGGGAGAGAGGAGGGGGTTTGCAATGAAAACCGGCACAGGTCGCTGCGTGGAGATGAAAGACGTTGTTGAAGGCAGGCACCTGCCCGGGTGTTGGCGTGGAGACGGATGATGAATTGAACACTGCCACCTTTTGGCTGTGGCCACGGCCAGGGAGCTGCGAGGAGGAGATTTTTGCCAGACTTCCTTCTAGAGCGGGCTGGGCATCTGGCATAAGCACCTTTTCATGCCAACCCAACGTTGAAGCACTTCCTAGTACTGCCCATGTTAGCACACACCATGCTGCCATCACGTAATTTAGATTTCGCCCCTTATCTGTGAGGTCCTCGGAACTGAGAAGATGGGCGAATAATACGAAGAGCTGTTAGCTTTACTAAAGACTAAGTGCAATCAAGTTGATGTAAACAGTCACTTCAGCCTGACTGTGGTACACTCTTCCTGCCTCGGGAATCCTTGAGAGTATCTTGCATTGTGTTGTGCTGAAATAGTGTTTTCTCAAGCGGTGAATTATATACAGTTTGTACTTCAACCTCTTTTGAGCACTTAGCTGTGAATGTTTGTATCAGTGCCAGTGAGTGCGAGGTGATCTCATTAGAAAGAGAAAGAAAATACTATCAGCCACAGAATTATTTCCCAGTGACTAAATGACAAACTCTTATTCACATGCTACGTCAGCGGTTCCTAAATAGGTGTAACTAAATTAAAAAAAAAAAAAAAAAAAAAAAAAAAAAAAAAACAAAAAAAAAAAAAAANAAAACAAAAAAACAAACAAGCAAACAAAAAAATAACACCCAAACGTCTGCATTTAACAGCCCAGTGTCTGTCCTGCCGGCCCGGCGCACGTCGCTCGCCGAGGTGCCCGTGGCTGCCTGAGGTGTCCGTGCCTGCTCGAGGTGCAGAGCGGTGGCTCGGTGCCTCATCGATGTACGATCGCCGCGTGTTCTCCCCACGCAAACCCCACCCACACAAGCAAGTGTGGGCCCTCGCCTCACGGCCTGTCCCGCCCCCGTTGTACTGTACGGGCAAAAACCCCGTTTGCTCAGCGGCTAAAGAGCTCCGGGCAGAATCTCCGTCCCCGGTGACCTAAACGGGGCCGGGCTTTCACCTCCACTTTTTCACCGAACTCTTCACCTTTGCGAACTTAAAATATGCGGCTCCTGAGAGGGGGGAATGGAGGTGGGAAGGCATTCCCCGTGCGCACACCAGGCGCTTTCCGAAGCCCAGCGCGGCCTGGCTCGCGTCCCGCCGCCCCGGCGTTGCCCGGCAACGGGGAGCCCCGGCCCGCCCNCGGCGGGCCCGGCCGCCACGGAGGGGTCCTGGACTCCGTCCATGGGCTGGTGTGCGAGGGGGGAAGACAAAGCCCCCTGGCTCCCCTGCCCCTCCTTGGCAGAGCCCAATGCCCCGCTGCTTTCATTTGTTTTTGATCTGCCTCATTAAAAGACTATTGATGGCTTTAACTATTGTCCTTGTTTAGGTGCTGATTTACAAGCGCTAATATCTGACTGTGCCGAGATTAATGGGAGCCCGTGAAGTTTACAATTATCCGCAGGTCCCTTGACCACACATGGAGGGGTTTGGGTTGGGGTCACGCACTCTTATGAAAAACTCCAAAGCAGGCTTAAACCTGGGAACATTTTAATAGGATTGAATTTGTAATAGGATTTGGCAGCTTGGCCTAAACTATAGGGTAGAGGGGTTTGCTCTGGGTTATTTTGGAGTTGGGTTTTGGGGTTCTTTAACGAGGTGTCATTACTGTGGCACAACAAGGCGCGGGTTTCAACATGTGGGTTTATTTTTTGTGAAATCCTAAGCACAAATATCTTTGATCTGGAATATTTAACCAAGGAACCGTCTTTCTGAACATACAGCATATATAGCATATATGTGATAGGCTCCAATCTTATGTACTATTTGATGTGTATCTGCATGTATTATATGAGCTTCAAGCCCCTGAAATTATTGACAACATGTATGGCATCTATTAAAAAAAATACAAATGTGCTACTTAACTGGAGCAAGAGTTCTGTTGAATAGCAAACATTCCCGTGCCAACTCTTGCCTTACTCAAAAAAAACCACATTAGGAAATAGTAACTGCAGTAAATTAGATTTATTGAAACTAGTTTTACAAATAGAGGGGAAGTTACATGGGAAGGTGGGAGAGAAGCTAAAAGTGAATCATATGAGCAATTAGTTTTTACTTAGAAGTTGACAGCAGCAAAGTTCAGTTGGTAGCACTGGCTCTATGGCTGTTAATTCATTTTATATCACTTTGTGCCAGGCAATAATGCTGGTATGCTTCTTATGCTACTTAGATTGCTGTGAAACGGGATCTTATGAATCACCTCACTATTAGGCACCCTCATTTAGTAGTTCTGGGTTTGTGGCTTACTGGAGCCTTTTGTGGGGTTTTGGGTTTTTTTAGTAACACAGCAAAATTGGAAATACATCATATTTGTCCTCAGGGTCATGAAAGTATCTTCTTGCAGGACATAAACTGGAAACAGTACAGCACCAAGAGAGGTATGGTACAGTGGTTAGAAGGTATCATGAAAAAATAATGGGAAGCTAATATGGATACAGTTTGTTTGGCTTCAAAAGTTTCTAGTACAGCCAACTTTAGGGAAATGGGAGCTTATGAGAAAGCAGCAGCAGCAAATCCTGCATTAATGTATGTCCCATGAAATCTCAGAAAATGCCATTGGCCTTGCTGAAGTAGAATCAGGCAAAAGACAGGGAGATTTTCCCTCTATTTAGAACCTTAAACTTGATTTTTTGAAATCAAGACTGATATATGAAAATCCTGGTGTCTGGGGTCTATGTGTGTGTATTCTAACTGCTCAGTCCTTTGCATTATTGTAATCCCAGATGCTGTGCATCTTTCCTGTCCTTATAAAATATTGACTTGAATATTCTGTGGCAAGGTTGTGGGCATCTGGCCCCCCTAGCCAGATTTATTCATTTGTATAGCACTCTGTAACTGCTCCATGGAAATTCTGAGACAAAACAAGTGAACAAAAAATAATACTTCTAATTAATTTAAGTGTAATAATTATTCCAAAGGTTCTGTTATTATTCCATGGCTCTGTTATTTGCTAACTTTATTCTAGTGTTGATTTTCAACAGCACCTATTGTTAACTGCAATGAAGGATTTGAAGATATATTAGATATAAGGGTTTCCTGACAAGTAGGTGCGCGTTGTATTTTGCAAAGTAACCATTCCAGTCACCATATAGCTGTAGCCTTGTTAGGAGGATTAACAGCCAAAGTAATTATGATTTGAAATGTGCATTCTCTCTTTTAGCCTTCAGGAGTAAAATGTGGAAATTAGTGGGACAGTTCTCACCTCCCTAAGAAATGTTGTTTTATGCTATTTGCAGGTCCAAGAAGAAAAATCTGCTTCAGCTTAAGTTATATTGGAAGGTTTAAAAATCTCATCAGGACTAATTGTATTTTGAGTATTTTCAAGAAAACCTTGTAGAATCATAATTTTGAAGCTACTCTGAATCTTGTGGCGAATTCAGTGGCCAAGTCAGGAGACATGTAGCCCAGTGTATAATGAAATTTTGAGACTGTTTTAACCAGCGAAAATGTTTTCTGCTCTGCTATTTTCTTTGAACTCAGATTATGCTGTCTCATTAGCAGTTCCTCACTGTCTGACTGAAGTAGGAGTCTGGATGAAAATGAACTGACAGCAACTTAATCTAAACAAGTAGGACATGGTAATTGCTCAGAGAGAAAAGTACTTTAAAACAGTTAGTAAAAGCCTGTGGGGTAGAAAAGTAGGAAGTGGAGCATGGGGGGAGGGAGGTGTTGCTCCTGAACTAAACAGGTAGGGCTGACTGTTGGTTTGGTGCTGTGCTGGATACAGAGATAAGGCTTTTTCTAACATCAGCTGGAGCTTAAGGTTTAAGCCCTTCAGGCTGCCCAGTGCTCTCCTCTCTACTTCTTCCCCCAACCTTTATTGATAAGAAGCTCTTACACTTTCAGCAGCAGCACTGGTGCTTCATTCTGGAGCAGACCAGGAAGTAATGCACCCAGCACTGGGACAGTGAGGCCAGGTGTATACACTTTCATTGCCATTTAAATGTGTAGCTCCATAGACACTTCACATTTGCTAAAGCCAGTACTGCCACCAGAAGAAGCAGTCCTGCCTGCCCCTGGCCCCAAGTAGGCTTTTCCATCCATCGCACGATCATACCAGCAGGCACAGGTCAAAACACCTCTGACAGTTGGCCTTTGTGACCTACCCCGTGGAAAAGCGTGGAGTGGAAGCAGAAATCCGCACCGGTGCTCGCCACAGTCAATCCCCTGAGCCAGCTGCCTGCAGGGCTGCCGCAGAGGGGCTGGGGATTAGGAACGGGGGGATAAAGGAGATGATTGCTACTTTTGACAGTAAAGTCAATGCTGTTCTCTCTACATGATATAAAGAGCTGGCACTTCTAAAAGCCTCTTAGTGGTAATGTTGGGGTGCAAAGCAGAGTACAGAGTGGTGAGATAGCAAGATTGAGCTTTAGGCCACCAAGTTTGTGCACAAAATTTATGACGACCGATGGGACCAACCCAAGGAAAAGGAGAAAATTGCCTTTTGAGACTGATGGATGAGATACGGATGGAAGAAAGTTTATGTGCAATCGTATGGATTAACTCTGTGTGTCTGTGAGCCCATTTCAAAAAGCACTGCCTCTCTACGTACATCCACTGCAGCAAATCCAGGTTCTGCAGTTGCCACGGGGAGGGCTGACTTTCAAAGAGCCAGTGACAATGGCAGCTGCTTTCACCTGTGCACCTGCAAGACCTTTAAAAACATCAGGCTGGGTAAGAACCCAGATTACGTTTGAACACAGGCAGTTGCCATGTTTCTGCAGTTATTATTTTGTCTTTCTGGTATGACAGAAATTTAAAAGAAATGCATGCATTTTAAAATTATGACAGACAAGATAGACATCTGGTTTGGCATTGCAATTGTTTCAAGAGAAGGTGTTTTAAGATGTAAAAATATTATGCAATTTTTATTTAAATGACTGAAGCTTATTTAGGACATTTTATTATTTACTTACTATACAGAATAATTTTGAATTGATTTATAATGACTGATTTTGACTAATAGTGAAGTTTTCCTCAACTCAAACTGGAGAGGGGATCTCCTTCCATCTTTTAATGTTTTTAATTTGACACCAAAATTATAGACAAAAGCCTTATTATGCATGTATGTGAAAAGAAAAGTGGATAGGAAAGAGAGATTATAGTCACTTAATCTGTAACACTTACACTATTTTAAAATTAGAAAGCTATAACTAATTATCTCATTTGCAAAGATTGAGCAAAATCTGACCAAATATCCATGACAGAGGCTAATTTATCATGTATCTCATATCATATCTTTTCCATAATAGCTGAATCAATGAGACCCAAGTGCCAGTCATTGATCTAACAGACAGATGGTGACTTCAATTTGATAAGGATTAAAGTTTTGGCAACGAGGATGGCTAGAAGTATCAATTTTTCTTGAGAATTGTTGAGAATTGCCTTCTAATAGTTGTACTGTAAATAAAGGTTGTGGTTTTGTATACAGAGAAGCCGGTCTGCTTCTCGCAGCCGTTGCCGTTTGTGCTTGTCAAATCACCAAGCTGCAGTGAAAACGCTCCACATTCAGCTTCGCTCACAAAGTGGGGTTTAAGGTGTCTGTTGTTTGCATGGATCAGAATTTGCTGTCTGGTGTGCTGTGTAGGCAGGTGAGTGCATCTTTGAAAGTTGGCAACATCATGAGTAGGCTTGATAAGTGTTTTTTTCTAAATGCACTTGGTTGCTCAGGCTCTAGTCTTTTCAAGACACCCTCTCTGATATTAAAGGACCACCGATGACATCCCAGGTGTCTGGATCCGTATTACACAGACGGCTCCCTCACACTGAGGAGGTGACTGGATCACTGAGGTTTTTCAGCCAGGCAAGTAGATGGTTCTGTCTGGCCCCAAATTTCTGTGTGCAGGCCCTAACAGCAATTTTCCCAGAGCCTAAAATAAATCTAAGTGTCCCACTAGAACAAATTTTTATCTCCACCAACTGCCACTGATTTGGTTGTTCTCTCTGGCTGGGTTGCAGCATGGAAGCCCACAAAATGAACTCTCCAGTACTCTTTTGGAGGAGTCTTTCACTGAGGTCATTGGTTAAAGGCACTTTAGAGGCAAAAAGTGCTTGTTTCTGAAGTCCTTGATGTGGTATGTCCTAGCTAGCATCTCTCAAGGAAACGGAGGAAATCATGACAGTTTCCTTGTATGATTTCCCACAAGAAAAAGTGAGAAATAAAAAAAGCAACAAGAGAAAGTGTTTCACATTGTATTTTGTTTCCTTCTGCTCTTACTTTCAAGTTTCTGCTGCTTTTACTTCTGTAAGTTCCCTCAATGACTCTGATCCCTGGCAGGTCTTAGAGCTTCAGCCGTGAACCAAGACAATGGAAATAGGTCCTGGACAAACACCTAATTGAAAGTAATAATAGTTAATCCCAAAATATTCCTGCCCCGAGGATATTACAACCTGAGGAATATGTACTTGCTGTGTTCTCTTCCAGTGAGGGGCTAGCTTAAAATTATCTTTGTGATTATGTGTTTTTCCACAGAGCTACAAAGCAAGCTTTCTTTTTCACTAGAGAAAATCTAAAATGTACCTATATTCCAAGAATGAAATAGGAGTTAGTAATAGATACACAATGACAAGCGAGTAGAGTTAAACAGTAACCTGGTATCTGCTAGGACGGTCAATCGTTCTAAGTACTGTTCTGTATGATAATTAATCTTTAAACAGCTCTGGTAAAGTCCTGACTTAAATCCGAAGGAGAACAAGCTCAGCAAAGAATCTGTAAGAATTCTGTATTGCACTGGATTTGGGCAAAGATAAATCATATATATATAAAGGCTGGAGCAAACAGTGCGTTACTGTTACTGGAGTCTGCTCTATCAGAGACTGTGTGGCTGTAATGTCTTCTGAGCCTGAAGGAGCACAGCTAGTGCTGACAGCAGGGTCACGGGGTGCTGGTATTTATTATATAGTGAAATCTGCCTTAAATGAACACACAAGGAAGCAGTAATAAAGATTGGTTAGCAGAAAAGACCATGAGCTGGACAAAATTATACTTAACTTGGTGAGTATTTTAGAGAAGCCTGGTCAGACTCTGCCAGTCATGCTGGGCGATGTGCGGCAACACTTGTTTGGAGGGACAGTCTAAGTGCTTTGAGAGCAGCCTAACCAGTTCATAGTTGTATTTAGATCCTGTCATTCATTTAAGTGGGGGCAGAAGATGCAGGCAGGGAAAGGAGGACTGCGGCAGAGAGCAGGATGGATTTCCTTTTCATTTCCTGTTCATCCTGTTACTAGCTTTTGTGTTAGAATTCTGGGTTAGGATGAGAAGGAGGTGGAGGAATTTACTTTTTCTCCAAATAATGTACCCCAAAAACGTCTAAACAAAAGTCAGTGTCTGATTTGAGTCGTGGAACAGCGTGGGTATAGAAAGCCTGGATTAATTGCTGTAAAATGAAAAAGAAAACTGATGAAGGCATCACTACAATTTCTTGGAGAAGCATTTCTGTGTTGAGAGCTGGCCACAGAATTGCTGCCTTCTTCTTGCCTTCCCATTTGCTCCTTCTGTCAAGCCCTGTTAATCCAGAGGTGTCTTGTTTCCCTGCTGCTCCTCCCACTGTTCCCTGAAAAAGGGACTATATACCCTGAATTTCTTTCCTACCTCATCCTGCCCCTTCAGTCTCCTTTGAGGACACTCACTATTAGTGTAATTTTTACTGTGTGTATTTCCAAAATTTGCCTTTTTAAGAAATGTTAGGCTACACAATAGGGTTGGAGTCTTTACTAGTTGGCAGAGGAAGTGAAAAGCATTTGGTTAGGTACAACTGTATAGTGCTTGCAATTTTTTCTTACCAAGTATGCAAAAGAACACAAGTTGTCCTGTGAGTATCACAGCTTATTGAGTTTGATTTCCTACAGATTTGTATCCTGTTTCCTTCCCTCTCTCCCACCACAATAGTTCTGTCTCCCTCTGTAAACCCTCTGACATCTGTCAGGCAAGAAATAACACATACCCTGGCTAATCTGGATCCATGCATATGCAGATTGGGCAGCTGGCTACCACCAAGCCACATAACATATCACATCCGAGTTTTTCCTGCTCTCTTTTCAATGGGGTTTTCATGCTGAGTCTCTCTCCACTTCCCAGCTGCAGATTTAAAAAAAAAAAAAAAATGCAGTTAATTGTCTCTAAGACTTCTGCTTCTTTTTCAAATTTTAGTTAAATTGCCCAACAGACTAAAAAGTTATAAAGGAGACTGACTGGCAGGAAAATGGAGAGCCAAAAGGACAGAGGCTCCATTTCCTTGGCAAACAGGCCTGAAATATTTCATTTAGATCATTCTCTTTAAGAATAATGCAGTATTTTGCTTTACTCTTCTGTGGCACAAACAGAAGATGTGAAATGCTGAATCCCAAAACAGCTACAGAAAATCACTTTACCCCAGGTTATAGTCACTTTTCTCTGTACCAGGAACCAAGTTTCAGCCTCTCCAGGGAACAGCAGTTTTAGGTAGGGGTTTCCCCACTTCATCATGTTGACACTTTCACTCCAGACTGGCTGAGGTATCATTCAGTGAGGCAGGAACTGATTCTTGGGTGATGATCCCTGTCACCAGGCCAGAGAACCATAAACTGGTATCAGTTCGGTAGCACTGGAATCAATTTCAGTGTTGGAAACAAAAGTCAGACGGCAGTGGCAGTTAAGTCAAGTGTAGATCATGCCAGTTGTTTGAGAACAGAAGCACCTGGATTCTCTTTCCTTCTTTGCCTACTGGGGGTTTGAAGTAGGATCCTGAGCTAGTGCCTAACTCTTCAAATAGTACTGGCTTTTACACTAAAACCCAGAGCATAATTCTTGCTTGTGTTTTAGCCTAATTTGCTGAGATAGTCATAGGAGTAGAAGTTTTGGACGGCTTTCTTGCTATGTCTTAGTAAGGATTAAAGTGCAATACATTTAGCTGTGAAGGCTCTCCAAAAAGCATCTAGAGAACACATGAAACCTACATATAGGTTTCCTTCAGAGGCTTTAATTTTTCCAAATTCAAGCAAATTTTTAATGGGAAGAACAATAGATACATCTTTTACTCACAACAAATTGTCTCAGACAAGCATTAAGTACCTGCCTGAAAGTTTACATCATTGAACTGTTTTTAAACCATTAGACCTATTTGACATATAAAACATATTTTTCACTAGCATTCTCTTCAGAAATGATATGCCAGTTTTAACTGAAACCTAGAAAAAAATATTTTGACTCTCCAGCATGGAAATTTATAATCACATAGGGTTTATCAAAGTTATTTTAATGAATCTGCTACCATAACATTGAGGTGTGACACACAGAGCAGCCAGCTTTACGTATATAAAGGGCTGGTGGTAAAACAAAAATCTTTGAATATTACAATGAATTTTTCAAAAGCTGAGGCTCATCTAACACTCCTATACAAAATTCATCCTGCAATGAAACAGTCCTCAGGTTTCATACTGACTACAGAAATTATGATTCCATACCCTAACTATCATAACAGAAGGAAAAAATGGCAGAGGTAATCAGAAGCAGTGCTGAGATTTTCCCTTATGTTTGTACACGTAAATTTAAAACATTATTCTAAAAATGAGGGTCTGAAAAATACCCTTTTTGTTCATAAGATTATTAATCTTATACTTTAAAAGTTTTTGACCATATTTTTTCAATTTCATTTTCCTACTCATAATAAATAAAGTGAAAGGTAAAAAAAGTATTGGGGTAGAATTAAGGGGTATTGCAGCTTCACTGGAAAACGGGAGAGGCTTTGACATGGAGGCTTCATTATCACTTCCACTCCTTCCCTGTAGGGATTCATTAAAATGTCAGCCGTGTGAAGGTATACCCGTAAATATATAAATAATACATAATAATTCCATTTGCAGATTCCACTCGGGAATACTAGCCCCAAACCATTTTAGTCTTGCTTATACCAGGGAAAATCATAAGCATTATCCTGCTTCGGTGTGACTCCACTGGTAGTAATAATGCTGGTGCTGCAATACAAAGTGGGCACATGGCTTTTCCTTCAGTATCCTCACACCAAGCTAACATCCTGTGGTTTGGGAGCTCTGTGCACCTTGTTGCCTTCCGCATCACAAAGTTAAAAGTTGTGGTCCTGAAATAACACCAGCTCAATTAGATGTAATGGTGGGCTCCAGCTGATTATCCCTGCATGTTTGGACTGGATGGATGGACTCTCACTTTAGGTCATCCCACAGCCAGGTACAAGAAGGCACTGTTATTAAGAAAGTACAGTCATATGTTTGTGCAGGCCATCTTAGTTATGGTGTTGCACAAAACTTGTGCGCCCAGCTTTGCCCAGACTATGAGAACATGGCTAATTATGCATGTTCTGTATATATTTGTCAGGATCCCTTTATCATGGTCTGCTTTGTGCTCGGGCAAAGGTGAGAGCACTCGGTCTGGCTGCAGAGAGATGTCACCTGATAGATGACTGCATCTCTCAGGATAACAGTGCTAGCTGGTATGGAGAAAATATTAACAACCTGGGGACAGCTGTTTGGCAGTCTGTGTGAAAGGGGTGGGTGGTCTCAGCCTTGCTCATGGCAGCCAACTGGCTGATAAAAACTCCCTTGCATTAATCAACACCCAAGCCAGCAATCAAGAGAGTTTAGGAGCTGAATCATAGAATGGTTTTGGTTGGAATGGACCTTAAAGATTATTTAGTTCCAACACCTCTGACATGGACAGGGACACCTTCCACAACACCAGGTTATTCAAGCACTGTCAAAATTGACCTTCACAATTTCTTCCTAATATCTAATCTAAATCTACCCTCTTTTATTTTAAAGCCATTTACCCTTGACCTATCACTACACGCCCTTGTAAAAAGTCCCTCTCCATCTTCCTTGTAAGCCCTCTTTAAGTACTGGAAGGTGTTATGAAGTCTCCCTGGAACCCTCTGTTCTCCAGGCAAAACAACCCCAACTCACTCAGTCTGTTTCCATAGGAGTCACGCTTATCTGGTAATCTTCATGAGCTCCTGGAGAATTGCTCCAACAGGGCCATGTCCATCTTACATTGGGTGTCCTGGAGCTGGACACAGTACTCTAGGTGGGACCTCATGAGAGCAGAGGGGCACAATCACCTCCCAAGTCCTTCTCCACAGGACTGCTTTCAGAACATAGAGAACATAGAGACTGAATTACCCTCTTGGCCTTCCCAGTGGCTCTCAGAGAATAGGGCTGAAGTCAAAATGCATGGACAGCATCTGAGAAGACTTTGCCCAGCACAGTCTCTATAAAACCACTTCCATGGGATTACAGTCTCCAGAGCTGTCCAATCAGTACTTTATAAAAACAGTAAGTTGCCTTTTAAAAGATGCTAAAGGAATCTTAAGGAAAAAAAAAACATAATTACTATAAATGCAAGTTTTCCATTGGGTCATACATCTTCATTTAACATAGTGATTTAGTGATTCCTAAAGGAAATGATAATAGTCCTTTGTTCTTAAACAAATAAGTTGTGTTCTTTATCCTCCAAAAAAGCTGATAATATGATAGGTGCAGCTCTAAGGAATAATTATACTAAATGGCCGTGGATACCTCAAAAGACAGAATACATCTATTATGCAGAATTCCCTACAGAAATCTTAGAAATCTTATATGCATTGATTGCTAGTTAGCATTAGAAAGACTTTTGTAAGTTGACTTTACCATAGCAGGAACTATTTGCATTAGCAAACAGGCAACATCAGCCAGCTGATAAGAATACAGTGGAGTAATGCAATTAATATAGCTATGTCTGTTAATTAGTGTTTGCTGACTGTCAAAAGAAGATACTGTTAGGAGACAAACTTATTTTCCTGATTAAAAAGTAGGGCCCATCTTGTTGAATTGAGCTGGACCCGCTTTTGATCTAATTAAAGCTAGCAGAATACCGTGTGCTGGAAACTTATGCCACTCTGACATAACATTTGCATATTCATAAGTGAGATAGATTGATATTTTGCAATTAACATGGACCAATGAGAATAAAGCCTAATTAGTAAACATGCTTTCTTTATTAACTTTCAGGTCAGGCCTTTGTCATAGTATAAAGTAATAATGAAACAGGAAGTCCTTTTTAGAAAAGGACCTTATGTCATGTATGGTTCATTCCTTTCAACTCAAGCTCCATCTTCTTGTTACTCTACTACTGCTCAGAACCATTTAGTTCATGACTGGGGTGGTGCTAAGGAAAAGGAAATGTATGAGAGTGAAGAAGGAATATGAGGTCAAAATACAAGTGGAAGTGTTGGTAGATACAAGACTCAGCTATAGACAAGTTCATTAAAATGTGCTCTTTTTTCTGATTTGAGTTTGCTGATTTCAAGTCAAATCTGCAGGTTTGGAATGTTATCCCAGATCCTCAAACGACAAAAATGAGACTATAACAAGAAGGTGCCATGTGTATGCCAGAAGCTGGAGTATGGGAAGAGGGGGAAGGGGGGAAGAGGTTAAGGAGCTTGCACAGCTCCGTAAAACATAGAAATTGTTAGATTTAGATATAAATTATATTTTTATATATAAATAATAATTTTAGAGATCAGGTTGTAGAATAGTGATCTGCTCAGAATCAGCTGGCAAAATACTTAAAGAGCAAAATTTAGCTCTGCACAGAGCATACTACGCATTTTCCAGAAATAATTCCTAACATTCCTAACCAATGTCCTCATTATGATTAAGTAAAATTAATTCTGTATGCCAGTGTTTACAAATATACTGATTCTAGCCTTCATTTTTTCTCTATTTAAAATACACAAGAATAAGACATTTAACTAGATGTAACACAACAGAAAATGGCTCACAAACAAATATTATGCAGTATAAACTCCCATTAACTAATAATGTAGTTGACATTGATTGAAAGTGATTAACTCTAGTGCTCTTTTTCATGTTGTTAGTTAAAATAAATACCAGTCTATAAGGGGAAAAGTTGGCATCTTCTCATTTTGCAAATGGAATGAACAAAGCTGAATTTTTCCTCATATTGAGTTAAACTAAAGGATTAGTAGATGCATTAGGGAGACACAGAAATCCAGGTAAAGCAATAATAGTCAATGAGGCAGTCTCAATCATTCACCTTTCCTACTTAAAAGAGGTTAGCTACCTAATGATAAAATTTCATGGTCAATTTGGAATATGTAATTAAATCTGATTGTAAACCTACTGCTATTTCTCTCTTCTTCAGAGGTCAGCACAGCAGTATAATTCCTGACCCCTGTCCATGAGCATTCTCTTATAACTGGCACTAAATATTGTTTTGGAGGAGATATCTCTTTTGCCTAGCCTGCAGACAGCAGCTTGCTTCTGTGTGAGAGCTGATAAGTCTCTGTGGAAATCACACAGATTCCCATCCCTAAATGTCAGTAGTGACAGGAGCCCAGACCCCCATCACAGCTGCCCCTGGCAGTTTGGTGTTGGCTTTGCTGGTCTTTCACCTCTTGCCTGTCTACAGGGGGCTGGTCTTGAGCATGCCTGAATATGGGGGCCCAGCTTAGTGATGTGCTATCAGTGCTCCCACAAGGTGCAGTCAGACATTCCTTGGAGTGGTCGCAGTGTCAGTACCTGCACTGTGTCCTCAGGGTGCCACTTGGGTGGAATTCCTCAGGCCGTGGTGAGGTCTGTATGTGTAGTCCAGCTCCACCGGCCCTCTTCTCATGTACCAGTTTCTTCTGTCCCTCTTCACCTTCTCACTGCCAGATGTGCCTATCAGTAAGGCAAATTCAGAACTGCTGTGTTTCCAAAAATCCTGAGAGAGGGCAGTAATCTTGCTTTCTTTTCTTGTCTTCAGAACAGGATACCAGCAGTGATGACTGGACGAGTGATGCACCAGACCCCCCCAATGCTCCTTTGCAGCACAGGAGTTTCCCAGACAGCTTTCTCCTTTTTTCACCATTTCTGAACCAAAGCTTCCCCTTTCTGACCCAGCTGCAGGAATGGAGGAACCAGGTATGTACTGTAGATGTCCAGTCTTCCTTCTGCCTCCTGCCACCACTGTCCCTGCAGTGCTCATGCTGCCTCAGAAGCTCCTACTCCTGTAAATGTGTAACTACCCACTCCCTCACTGGCTTTTGTCACAGAAAAAATAAAACTTCTGTACAGGCAGGGACCAAAAAATGTCCTGAATATTGTTTGCAGTCAGGAGAAATTTATTATGACAGGACCACAAGAGCAGAAAATGAGGATTCTTCATGAAAAAAAAAAAAATGCAGTAGCCTATGATGAATTGTAAGTGGTAAAAAGGCAAATAGTGAGTACTCTAGCTGCATTATGGCACTCTCAAAGGCTAGAAGGAGGATATCCTACCCTCTGGAAAAGCGTAGAGTTAGCTACAGGTAGGGTAAGATAGAATCTTGTGAGGCTGAAAGCAAAATGTATGACAACTTCCTGCACCTGAGAACAGTCTTCTAAAGAGAAACTGACCTGGAAACTTACCTCAGTCTGGACTCTTAAAGAAAGTGCCTGTTCTTTGGGGATGTGTTTATCTCAGACCTTGCATGAAGCTACGAGGAAGAACGTCTGACTTGTGGATGATGATAGTCTTTAGGTATGAACAAGGCATCTGATTGTTCTGCCTTGGCAATATGGAGGCACTTGTGAGAAATGTAATTGTGAAAAATAACAGAGACTGTGTTTTCTAGTATTTCCAGTGTTAGGTAATATCTCAAATGAGATTTTCAGAGATGTTAGTTAAAGTGTACTTTAAATACCCAAGTCGTTTTTGGTGGCTAGCAGTTAGGTTTTAAGGCAATTTATTTAAAAGTCTTTCTTTTCTTACCAAGCCCTACATCTTCCAGGCACCCATCTGAAAAATCACAGTTTGAAGTCTAAATCATTCACTATAGCCACTATTCTTTCAAAATGTCTTAGGTGCTCAGATGAATGGCTCAGTGTTAAAACTTGATAAATTCAGATTAGTGGGGAATTATAATTATCTAATATCAAAAGCATTTGGCCACTGGAAGAACTTATTAAGAGCTGCTTTTAATTCACCATCTCAAGTAGCTTTTGATTCAAGATTAGATTTTCAGAAAAGAAATGCTCTAGTTCAAACAAGTATTAAATATAAGAAATCAGTATTGTCTGTACTCTTGTTATATCACAGTTCAGATTAGCTGCACATTACAGTCTGCCCTGAAACCTGAAAGTTAATCTCTGATTTAACATAATCTTAATTGGAGGGGGAAAATGGCACTGGTCTCTATTAGCTAAAAAAAAGCAAAACAAAAGAAAATTAACAAAAAATATTTCCATAGGCCTTTAGGTCCCACAATCATCTTCATGAGGTGATCAAGAAAGAAGAGTATTCTGCTGTGTAACTGTGGCCTTAACAACACTAGCCTGGCCCAGAACAAGCAAATGAGCAGTGGTACAGGTCATCTGGCTGGCAATGGCAAGTAGGAGAGCACAGAGGAGAAAGTACTAAGTGAAAATAAAGTGATAAACATTTTCTCAGTCCTTCTTGAAATGGCTCATTTTCATCAGAGGAGAAAAGTAATTTTGTTCCTCTTCCTCAGAAAAGACCTAAAAAATGCAGGCTCCTAATGCCCCTTGAGCATTAATGTTTCATTCTGAATAGAAAAAGTCAAATTAAAAAAAAATGAAATAGCATCTCTCTTTCCAGACTCTCCTGGGCATGATGACAAGGGTAGAATGAAGTCTCTGAGCAAACATGAAGTATCACAAGACAAAAGTGCTGAGTAGGAAACAAGTGAGACTGCACAAAGATGTTAACATGTCTGAAAATCATGTCCTTGTAGTCTACAGAGATATTAAAGACTGCCTGAACATCCTAGTTTCTACAGCAATTGTGAAATTACTTTTCTATGTCTTCATGAAAAACAAAACCTTTGTGAGATTCATTTTCTTATATGACTTCATCACTCCCCTCAAGTCTGCAGAGACCTGTAGTGGAGAATGAAACTTTTTCTTCAACAGCTCCTCCAGTATATTCCTGAGTAAGGATTCCGATATCAACACTGTAACCTATAGTTTTGCTGATAAAAAAATCTTAGTTTTTTAAGGATCTTTTGTGGTGTCTTTTGGTTTTTTAGGGCACTTCTACTGCCTCTTTTACTATGAGAAGACCCTAGATCTTTGACTTCTTTCACAGATCTTTCAGATTGTGGATTCTGATTCTACTTATTTCATCAAAAGAAAAATGAAGGGCATTAGGTACTTTTCTACTCTTCTACACTGCATAGACTATTCATCTTGCATGAAAAGACAAAGCAAAATGGCTGCCTTGCATGCTGCAATTTGCACTCTGAATTATTCAAATGCTTTTTCTTTCTCTTTTCATAGTTTGATGGTGCCTGAATCAACTCAAACAAATCAAAGTGGGTAATAAATTGATAGAATTTCCCATCAGTCTTGCAGAAAATCCCATTCAGAATAGCTGCAGGTTTGCCAGTCCATCACACTATGAAGACTTCCAGGGTGATGGGTCTGATGCCAGTGAATCACCACACTTTTGTACTGGGGCTCCCTGCCCTTCCGGGCTAGAGTCGCTATTTTATTGCACAAGGATGTTTCAGATAAAGCCATGGTCAGAGAAATGTCCTTGTTCAGAATGGCAATAATCCCATATATTAATAGAATGCAGTAGCATATCTTTACCGATCTTGTGAATGTAACACTTTTTTATGTAAGAGATTTGACATCCTCATAGCATGTTGTATGCCAAAACTCTCTGTCAGATCCTAATTACCATGTGAGTTTTGATAATGATATAAGCATGAATGGAATCTTATAAATGCAGAATGTTTAGTTTGCACTTGCCATGCTATAGAACATTTGAAGTATGTGTGTGTGAGGTATAGTATGTATAAGGATCCTACATTTTTTAAAAGCTTGCCAAAAAAAACGATTCAAAAATAAAATATGGACGGGTGGAAATTTCCACGCCTACCAAGTGCTCATCACCTGCTTATGGATCAGAGATTCTTGGGAAGAACAGCCAGCTGCCCTAACCTGCTGGGGACGAATCCAGGTATCAGAGAGTTAAAACACTTGCTCATTGGTTTTCTCAGCTTCTATTTTAATTTGCTCGCTTTTTTTTGGACAGCTCTGTGAAGGCAGTCTGGTTCGCTGCTTCACCATACTAATGAGACTCATCCATCTGCCTCTGTCATTGCCAGGCTCTCTTTTCTGCTGGAAGTCAGAGATGAACGCTCAGGACAGGTCCTTCCTAGGCTGCAGTACTTAATCATTTCTAAACACGCTAGATGGCCTCAGGCAGTGAAGGCAACAAGCATTTAACCCAGGCTTGGCAGCTCAGGCTTCCACATAGGCTGGCTCTAAGCCCTGATAATGAAAAGTAGCTGTGCTTTTACTCTCCACTTAACCAGATGCTCTTTGCTTCTTGGGGCAAAAGGTTAAACAGATATAAGAACCCATGCTAGTTTCGAAGGCTTTTATTAGCAGTCCTTATAGAAGTGAAGTAGAGCATTCTGCTCCCCTGACTATGTCTCTCTCAGAATCTTGTATTTAGGACTGTGTCCACTAAATAGAGGAATGTAACCTCCTCACCCAAAGCTTATTTCTTCTTCAAGTAACAATAAATAAAGCCCACTTTGCCACTTAATTATTTAATGTTCTATTTTCATAGTAAGAATGGATGAAGGAGACATTATTAGTTTTGTTTAACAGTGGCAACACCTTATATTAACAGTGCAGATAAAGCGCTTTTTCCACTGTGGCTGGGACAACTGATTTATTTTTCCACTCCATCTACTGCTCCATATGTCTCTGGAATCTGCCTTTTTCCCAGAGCTCATGTTAGTATAAAGCAATTGTCTGGGATGTGTAAGAATTAAGTATCCCATCATTCAGGCTAGACATGCAATTAGAAGAGTTGCACTAATTTCCACTGCTGAGACCCTGTCACTTTAATTTATCCTTACTTTCCTGCATTTAGGTCTTCTCTGATTTGAGGCCAAGGGTTTTATAAA
>WAAG01061084.1:0-14908 GCA_013390105.1 Tichodroma muraria
AAGAAAAACACATATTTTTAACAATGAATGTACTAAAGCCATCATACAGAAACATCTACATTCAAAGATGAGAACATTAAAAGAAAGTACCTCTGTGTAGAAAACCTTGTGTTCCACAACATTCAGGTCCATTGTAAACAATCGGGGCTGCAGGGTTGTGCAAAATGTGTTTCCCTCCATCAGGCCAATCTGGGCGTTTGCAGGTTGGTGCCGAAGCAAATGTTTTTTAGGAGGAACCATGTCCTGGAGAACCTACATGATGTTATTTAGATTACTGAATTAGCAGCTATTGAAATGACCCCACAAACCCAGCCACATGAGAAAACACCATTAGTCATGGCTCTAGGTTTGTATCTATTTTCTACTGTGGGTCCAGATGTGTCTTGAGAAATAATTAAGCAAGAGGAAAATTAATTCTCTGAATTACTTTGATTCACAGTCAGTTTGCAAAACAATGTAGTAGCTGTAATTAATACATATTCTCTGTGAACAGACCTATGATATTTAATAACTTCACACAGCATCATGAACAACAAAGAAATTCACAGACTGAAGCATTTCAAACAGCCAAGAAACAAGAATATTTTAAGCTCCTAAAACATCAGAAAACCAAAGAAATTGGTGTAACTTTTTTCCATTACACCAACTTCTCACTTTCCTCATTAAACAGCTTTAGCAAAGTAAGATATCAATTAGGGAGCTTCTCAGTATAATCTGGAATATTGTCATGGCCCTTAAGACTTATGTGCATTCAATTATCTTCCAAAAGACTAAACATCATCAACTTTAAGGAGTATCTAGCCAAAAGTTATTTCAACCAGCTTTGAACTTTATAGTCTCTTTCTGGATAGGGAAAGGCATAGCAATGACACTACATATTTAGAGAATAACAAAACCGAGTGTCAAAATGTAGTGTCTATATAGCCTAACCTACATCTGATTGATGGCAGGATGAGCAGCCCATAATATAAGGAAGTAAATCAACTTGAAGACACTATAAATACTGGCTAAGAGTCAGGCAGAGCCTGTATGAATCTCTACAGTGCTCCAACCATTGTGTATGTTTGAACTACAAAATCTAGCAAATGACAAACATATTCTATCAAAGTGCTACAAACTTAATTCACTAGTGTGGAAAAACATACTAAGAAAAGCATTTCTGCAAATCCAAACTGGAAAAAACTTTAAGCTCCAGTTCAGTAAATATTTCTGCTTACCTCTTTATGTGGCTCCATGATGACCGTGACGCTTTTGCCAGTGACCTGTGCAAGCACCTGCAAGGAATGCATGGCTTGTTTTCTCACAGTAGAGTTTGGAGAGGTCACTTCTCGAACGAGGTCATGAGTGACATGATGGAAAGACTTTTCCTGTGCTGCGAGGATTTCTTCTGTTTTTTCTTCATCTTTTAAAGGAGTTGCACACCTAATCAAGAGCTGCTCTAATGTGGTCTTTGCCATAGCGACTGCTCCATTGGAAACCTGAGGCATCAGAGACCATTTTTATCAGCTAAGTACAGAACAAAGATCATAAATCTACGCATTACTCATCAACTTAAAATTTGATTTTGATGAATCCTGTGATTTTGATTTCCAACTAAGCTTAGTGATTCTGTGGTAAATGACAGTGAATCTGTGTTCTTCTGTGATCTACATGAGGCCTTTACATTTCTACTCGGAAAGCAGACAGTGTAATCTCAAAAACTTCAGCAAAGTTATGTGCAAAAATCTGACCTCATTCCTAACTTCAGATTTTGATTTGAGTTAAAATGACTAGAATTCACTACTAACTCTTGCAAGTAAAACGCATTCTGAAGTTCAGCAAAATCAAGATTACTAAGAGTTCAATCTGTGTGAATTTAAGGCCAGAAATTTTCCCCACACAATTTGATAAAATTCATTCATTACATACCTCTCCAGTTAGGTCCATCATAACGAAGAGAAGTGCCTTCAGGAAAGTCTGCTGGTTCTGGAGGACCCAAATGAGTGGCAGCCGTTCCATAAGAAATTTAATGGACACAACACCTCCTAGTTTAGCATACCAAGCTTGTTCATAACAGCAAGCACATAAACGTTCCACAATGTATGAAAACAAGGGAAGCTGACAAGCCTGGAAACAAAGAAATGTGTCAGTTTCCTTTTCTCAGCTTACTGGTAGCCTCCAAAATTTTAGAAACAAAATTGCATTGCCTGAAACTCAATCATCTCAATACATTTTAAAAAAACTTACCCTTTCCTTTGAACCCAAGATGATGCTGGCAACATCAAATATCACTGCTAGGGCCACCTCTCCTATTTTGCAGAGCTCCTTCTCCTCATATGCCATGCAGATTGCTATGGCATCAATAAGCACCAAGGGATCCATGCCTTTTGACCCATTTTCTTCACTGTGAAACATGGCTGTGCTAGGCTGGCTCCCAACCTGATAGCACTGCAGCAAGAAAGGACCTAGAATTTGTAACAGGGAACAGGGGGGGAGGGGAGATAAAGGTAAAACAATGGATATTTCAATATGAATAGTCTTTTAATTAGATTTTACTACTCCCTGAACTAGCTGATGGCAGAACCAGTAAGCCCTGTGCCTATTTGCATATAAATGTATTTTAAGGCATCCTTCACTCCTAGAAGAAAAAAAGATTACATCTACTTGACTATTTTCTTCTATGCACTAGGCTATGCACTGCAAAAAGATTTAATTAAAATGAAGAGTCATAAAAATCCCTGTTACATTAATGTGACAATGAAGAGTGATATGTTTATAATATGCCTTTTACCAAATTACTTGTCATATAGCCCAAACAAAAAGTTTTCTTCATGGATATAAGACACTGCAGTGTTCCAACATTTACTTAGTTCCTCTAAAGGTCCTTCAAAACCACAACTGGAAACAGCTCAATTAGAGACTATCTGCAAATAGTACTGTGAGTAATAAGTTACAGAAATGCTCAGGAACTATATAAGCTCTTCCACGCAGTTAGTTCATTGGCTGTAGCATTTACAGAGCATTATTAGATGATTGATCGTTTTTTAAAACTTGTTTAATAATTTCCACTGCTCTAAAGAATTAAAACATAATTCAGCCGTCAAACAAAAATCCAGTATGATTACCCAGAAGCAACTGCTATACTGTGACTTTTTAAAACAAACTGCTGCGAGCAAAAGCACAAAGCTCCCCACAGCTCCCCTGGAGGCCCCGGAACGGCGTCAGTGCACTCACCACACTGCTGAGCCACAGCCACCATGGTGTAGTGGCGGATCAGGCTGGCCACGAAGGGCAGGGCGCTGGGCCGCAGGTCCTTGATGACGGCCGACATGAAGGCCCCGGTCAGGGCCTGCTCAAACGTCTTCCGAGCCGGGGTGTCCTGGGCCTTGTAGCGGTGCGAGATGATCACGCTGGGGATGGACTTCTCTGTGAAGCTGAAACACAACGTCCTGCTCAACAGAGCCCCGAACCGCAGCACCCCCAGCCCAGCCACTGACAGGTTCTTCACTGAAAAGTGTGCTCTCCATATCTAACTCCCCTTCCACCTCCTGTTTTCCCCTCATTTTGATAGAGCTAGACCAGTTCACTCAGCCTGTATTAATTTTGTCAGCCGCTGGTCTCCAGCATGATGGATAGCTCAATTTCATCAGGAACATTTAAAGCCAGTGGTTCAGAAGAAGCCACGTATATACAATAATAGGTATACAGGCATCACACTGCAACTCAATTACAGAATATCATTTTCAATATTTTGACATTTTTCCCTTTTTTAAAATGACATTTGATTTTAATCTTGAACGATTGAAACATTACTTATCAAATCACTGCCCAACAAAACTTATTCATTGCAAAGCTATATTTATGTGAAGTCTAACAAGCCTAAACTGTGAAAGCTACTGTGCTCTTTAGCTACAGTTACTACATTGCAAGAGCCAAAGTCGGCCCACACTTTTTGGGCAAAGATGTTAAAGTTGTCTAAAAGCAATAAACATGTGAAATACCAATGACTCAAATTGCAAAACATGTAAGAAAAGCTTCAATAAAAGGCTCCCACACCAAGACAAAGGTTGTGTGCGACTATGTATAGCTTAGTCACTAAATGAAACTGAATTTTCTCTTTCACTTCAGTAAAAGCTTAGATGTACATACAAAATGTCATAATCTAAATTAATCTTTAAAATACAATTAAGCACCAGAATATTCCAATTACTTAAATATATGAAACTAAAATTAATCATCTTGATCATATGTAATAGATTATACATTGGACTGTAATTAGGGGAAGAAAATTAAACTATGAAACATTAAAATGTCATTGGCATTAAAAAACATGCTAACAAAATTCCTTTTCACCAGCAGGCAAAAAAACCCATGAACTGCACAGACTAATCATTGTCTCTAAACTTGCTCCAAAGACACCATAAATTTTACATACACATTTACGTTTAAAGAATTGTCATACTTGGGATGCGCAAGAAGCTGGTATAACGCATGTTTGTTATCATCCAGGCTCATCATGGCCACCAGGAAGCACTTGATGACCTCCCACGCCTGCCGGCGGTAATAGGGCTCCGTGTTGGCACTCTTCAGACAGTCCAAGGCCGTCTCGATTGCCTAGAATGGAACAAGAGAGAACCCAGACACTTCTTGCTCTTGGCATTTACTATTAGGTCATTAATCAAGGGAATGGTATCATTAATATATATTAAAAGTAACTTTCAAAGCATGCACAGTTTGGAGTGCCCAAGTTAAGAAATGCAGAGAGGGCCTGAGAGTGTGGCTTGAAAACACCATGGTATTTTCTGTGGTTTTGTACATGCTAAGTTTCATGGCAGATACATTTACCTCCATGGTCAGAAAGCATTTCAAGTTATGAGTGAGGTAAACCTTCACTGTGCCTCTCTCCTTCCCTGAAAAGAAATTTTCCTTGCCTTCCCTTCAGCAATAATTGCTGTGCCTAATCCCTTTATACTGTATGTATACAATATCCATATATATTCCATTTATATATATGTATAAATATATATCCATGTATACAATTCCATTTATGCCCATATATAAGTGGTACCTTTCATGATGGAACGTCCCTGTGAGCAACTTCTAAACACCAGTTATTTAATGGAAATAGTACTTTTCCTTTGCAAGAAGATTTAATACATCTGAGAATAATCCAAATCAATCTTTTAAGATATGAAGATGATTAAAATGGGGAGTATAGCTCTTTGGGAAATCTCTATTTTGTGTACACATATATAAACAGAGATAAAAATACATAAAAGCACAACTGTCCAATTTCTATCCTTCTCTCACGAAAAGAAGGAAGATAAATGAGATGGGCATTAAGTAAAAAAAAAACAAAACACATAAAAATAGTAAAAATTTTTCTGGAATGCATGAATAAAGGTATTATCAATTGCAAGTAAAATCAAACCATCCATGCTTAGTAAGTTTATGCAGAAAAAGCCCCTGCTACAAAGCATTTTCCTTCCTTGGTATTTCCACTTAACTAATTGTCATCCCAAGTTTTTATCACAGCACCTTAATGAAAAGAAAAATGAGTTTTGGAGAAACCACAAAAGTCCACCAGGGCACTAAAAGAAAACAAGGATTTCTTGTTTCCAATTTATTCCACTTTTTTTATTATTTGTATTTTGACATTTCCCTTTCATAGATACAAAGTGTTCAGCAGGTAACACTTTCTTAGTCAACACCAAGCAGCTGAAGTTTGCTCCATATGAATGTTAGATTCCAAAATCATTTGGAAAACTTAGCTTGCATTAAACCTAGCAGGACAGGTAAATGTCAGCAACTACAGTATTTATATGTATTCAATTCATCAGCTTTAGTACAGTGGAGAAAGCACTGTAATTCTTTGCATTGAGAAGAATTCTGCATTTTAATTCTGCATTGAGAAATCTGCATTTTAAGAATCACTTTTCCAAGCTATTTTTAAGCCTGTTGGCTGGATGGAGCCAGAGAGCCAGCTGCCTGTGAAGAAAATTGCTTACTACATTCAGATCATATCTACTTATGAAAGTCTAATTGAAAAGGTAAGTATTAAAACTCTACAGACCAAATTATCTCAGAATCCAGCTTCACTCTCAGAGATTAGATTGCTGTAATTAGTGAGAACTAAGCACTTGTGATACACTGTGACTGCCAGATGAAAGCCAGTACAGTACAAAGTGCTTCTAGAGACAACAAACAAAACCAAATCACTGGAGTCATGAATACTGAAGAATTTCTACAGTAAATTTTGGTACATTGCAAAAAGCAAATAGGGACTTTTAGATGAGATTCCTGCTCCTACCCTAAGCAATACACCAGAAGCTCCAACCTTACCCATTCTGTGAGAACATTTGTTTGGGCCAGTTTAGGTCCCTATCCTATCACTTTGTAACAGCAGTACAGCATGCCTAAATCTATTATTTTGGGGGCAAAATCCTACAGTTTATAGAAGAAATCAAGAAAGAATTTCCACACAGATATTTTTGAAGTTGGTTTCTCAGCATTGGAAGTAACTTAAGTCCTTACCTTTTCCATTGGGAGCTGAATGGATGCTTTACAGTCTGAAAATTCAATTGTAATACTGGGTCCTTGGATTTCTGTGACCACATATTGTAGTTTCTGTGATTCCTTCAACATCTTCCTGTTACTCCCACCAAATTTCCCAAGCACACGATAAGCCACGTGGGAGATGCTGTCAGCAGGATTGCGCAGGGTTCTCCACAGAGCCTGGGGGTTAAAAGGTACATGGGCAGACCGAGCTTACTTCAACATTGTTCAAGTTGTAATGTAAAAAAAGTCAAGGAAAACACTTTATTCTTGTATTTGGATAACCGNTTTTTTTCCTTTTCCTTTTTTTTTGTATTTGGATAACCGACCGTGCGTAAGTTCCTTATCAAGGCTGAATATAAGCAGTCTTAGTTCACAACAGCCCAAGTGCTTTGTAACAAGGTTGCCCTAAATGCAGTTTTAGACTACTGTCATCAGCTACAAAATCTTTGCTATCCTGGAATGTAGCTTCATGTTTATGATAAATATTAAACAACATTGTTCATTAAAAAAGCAGGCCAGTTAAGGCTGAACTGAATTAAGTTCAGAGCTAGTTTTGAAATATAAAAGCAAATAAAGTAAATAGAATATAATCATATAACAAAGTATATAGGAGAAACAATTCATTCACTTCTAAATTTTCAGAGTTTTCAGCTTAACATGACAACACCAACTATCCTTCTACACTCATATCAGACTGGTACAGGTTTCACGGCAGATTTTTCAAGCTTTTGTAACCAAAGCTTCACGCAATTTCTAATATTCAGCAAATCAATGACCTCTTGTGGTCTAACAGGAAACAACACATTTACCTGCATGAGCTCAGCTCGAACTGGCTGAATGTGGTCATACAGAAAGTCCGGCTGCAAGTTATCCACACACAGTTCCAGAGTTCTTAAGCCCTGGCTAACGAGGGTCTGGGATCCATTGAGAGCTGACACCAAGGGGTCCATCAGCATTGGCAGATAAGGCAGCAGCGAGCTCAGACGAACGGGCACAGTGAGGCAGAGCTCTACAAACAAGTCTTTCATGTGCTGTTTGTGAAGGCCACTTTGTAACATATTAAGTCCTGAAAATTATGGATAAGTTATATGCTCACAAGGAAAAAGACAGTCCACAGTTTACTGTTAAAAATTGCTATTCCCTAAATTCAGAAGAACCTGATGTTTTTAAACACTGTAGAGCTTACAGCTCTGTAAATAATGGATTTACAAAATATTAATACCATTCATTATTCTAACTTACATATAAGGATGTCATGCAGTGAATGTTTTTTTAATGTACACCCATATAGAAGAAAAAGCATATATGCATATTTTAAAGTTTAATATTAGACTCAATAAGGCAGCATTTGAATACAGTGGATAAAAAGGAGAAAAAGATAATTTGACTCAAACCTCAGCCTTGTAACAATAAAAAATAAACCCACACAGAACAACTATTTTTAAAACATTTTGAATCCTGAAAAGAAACATTCAGTGACTTCAAGTACATTAATTGTCCCATACAGACTAAGCACATTCCCCAAGTGATTTTTCTCCCCAAAAAGATTACACATATTCCATAAATCTACTGACATAAGTTTTACATAATGATTTACTGATAACATATATATTTGCTAACTACAATAAAAACTGTCCCTACAGCTGTAGATCAGAACCAGTCTACGGTCCTGAAATAGCTCTGATTAGCTTGTCCTTAGGTTTAAGTAGCTCTCCACATTTCCTTGCTCACCCTCAGTATTTCTGGAACACAGTTCTTCCAAGCATAAATGCTCAATTAATCAAACTGATTGTTATTTCCATTTATTTTCACAGTCTGGCACTACTTGAATTTCTATTTATCATGCCCTTGCAGGTGCACACACATGCCCTCAACTTCAGAACAGCCAGAGCTTCACTGCCCTGCTCTCCCCACAAAACCAGGGATGGCCTGGCAACGTTGCTTTGTCTACTCAATTCATCCCTCAAATGCTTTACGCCAACAAAGTTACCCACCGCAAAAAAAAAACCAAACAAGTAAAAGAAACAAACAAGAAAACTCCAACAGCCCCACAATAAAAAGAAAAACAAGCAGCAGAAATTGTGAAGCAGCCAAAACTATGGAGCCTGAAGCAGCTGATAGTAAATGAAAACAAGCACATTATTCAAGGTATTTAAATCAATCACTAAATTCAAAATCAGAAGCTACTTATCAGGGGTAGGGTTTTAGTTTTGAGGGGGTTTTAACTACATAACATAACTTTATTACTACTATTCACATAAAAAAATCAGAAGCTGGGGCGGGGAAAGAAGGTATTGTTCTACCTTGCAGTAAGTTCGGCAACAGCGGCAAGAATTCTTGGTATAACAGATCATGACTGCCTCCTCCAATAGATCTGAACAGTGCTCTGAGCAGCAGGAAATAGTTATAGGGCTCTTTGGCAGTCTGTGCAAGTTCCATAGAGCTGTTCACAATCTTGTGCAAATGTGGCTATAAAGAAAATAAAGCTTGAAGATTAATAAAATATCAATTTCATCATTATCATCATTGTACTGTACAAGAGTTTAGCACGAGATTCTGCAAATCTTACACAATGAAAGAATATTTCCTCTCAAGCACCTGCGAATGTGGTGCAGAAATCAGAGGTGTCAGAATGACAAGAGACCTTTAACAATATTAATTTACCCCAATCTAATTTCACCACTAGTTCTTAATTTTTGTGAATACTAAAATTTCATTTTGAAAGCAAAAAATGGTGTTTCTAGAGGTTCTTCTGGTGTTTCTGGTGGTGTTTCTAGAGCAGAGGACATGAACATCTTGCAAGATTCATTAAAATAGTTAATAAATACCAGTATTCTCACAGACCAGAGGCAAGCAGTAACACATCTGGATATTATTAACATCTAAAAAGCTTTCTACATTGCTATGCAAATGCTGCAAACAGCCTTCATCATTCAATTAAATTGTCTGCCCAAGGCCCCTACCACCCATCCTACAGAAACAAAAAAAAAGTAACAGAAGCATGAAACTGTGAAGAGAGTAAATTACACTCTTTAAACTTGATATTATAGAATCCAAATGACCCTGATTCTGATGAAAAACTGCAAGAATAAAAGTAAGATTATATGAATATTGCTCCATATTACTGTTAGTTTTCAAAGATTCTGGGAAATTGGTAATCCCCTCTCTGTTCTACATACTTGCCTGTATCAGAAATTTTGTTTGGTACAAAGTACAGGGAAGAAAAACGAAAAGAAATTATGAGTGAACAATCAGTGTTCCATTAAATTCTTAATGTCTTTTCTAAATATAGGCAGCTGCTGCTGTTATGAGGAAAGTGCACTCTTGCTACAAGCTCGGCATTTTTAAATTCACTGAATAATGAGATGATCTCATCAACATAAATAGATCCTTGGAATACACAATATGTTGTCAGTAGAAAAAACAGCATTCCTTAAGCCCAGACTTTCCAAGAACATAGAAAAATCTTAAAAGACTCAAGAGATACACGTCACTGAATATGACAAGACTGAATAAGATTCACCAACACACAAAAAAGTGATTTCAATCCAAGCAAAACTCTTAAGTTAAGACAGAAACAAAGGGAGATAATATGCATGAATTTATGCACGTACTGACCATGAAGTTACGTGGGCTTATGGCAATCACAGACCACAGTCATGTATCAGCCATTTACACTCAGAATTAGTACATCACTTCATAGTTTCAAATACGAAGAAAATACTCACAGAAACTCTCTCTTGTAAACAAGATGATGTACTTGGAATTTGGAAAAAAATGGAGATGTGTCACAAATAGTGCTTCAAATATTAAATGACTCTCAAATGTTAAGACTGTGCAAAACTCTTAAGAGTGTTGTTTTTAAAGCAGACTTATCTTTAACACAAACGACCTTTACCTTCAGCATTTGTTCATTTTCAGCTGCAAATAGTGAAACTGAGCCAAAGACTAACTTGAACAGCTTGAGATACAGATTGGAGAGTTCCACGTTAGAACCCATTTCTGGCAGACGATCCAGAAGATACTCCACCAAAATGGTTGCAAAGAGAGCAGAGGTAGTAGGGTTTGCCAAGAAAGAATTGGCAACAATCTATAAAAGGAAACCACAAAGAACTTATTACGGCTGTAACAAAAAGAACAAAAGGATAAATGCACTATCAATTAAAAAAAACCTAAGACAAATTTCTTTCCCCATCTCCACTGCTACCCCAGTGTCTCTATTTGTCCTCAATGGAAAACAATCATGTACGTAGCTTAATGTTGAAGCCCCAAGTTAAATTTTAAATGGATATTATAGGATTTGCATTCTGTAAAAGAGTAGAACATTAGCACAACAACCTGAACAAAACAGCAAGTTCATAATGTTCAGTACTTTTCAAGAATGACGTCCATTCAAATCTTCTAAACTGAAGTGTTCATGTTTGTATTGTATCACTTAGGTAAGTTTTCTGAAAATCCATCTTTAAATTATTTTCATAGACTACTCTTTACATAGACTGCTTCAAATCTCACATGCTAATTTCAATACTATTATTTATAATTCCACGCCAGCCATATGTATCTCAAGGCATAAGCTCTTTCGTATATGCTGTTCATTATTAATTTAAAAAGTAAACAATAACATACCTGAAGAGCATAGTTTTTAGAGATCCTCTCCACCATGTAAGGAACAGTAGTTTGAAAGATTTCTTTAAAAGTTAAAGGGTTCATCATCGTGAACACACCAGCAAAATGCTCCAGAACTTCCTTTTCCTCTTTCATCCTGACTGTCTGACAGTTTGCTACTCGAACATACGTCTGTCCATTTCCTGCTATTTGCACCTACAGCAATTGAGAAAACACATACAGTGGTTACAGAATTTGAGAACCTTATTCCCCATTATTCTTAAAATAACTTCTGAAAGTAACTGAGATTTTATAGGTTTTACATGCAAGCCCCACACAACTAGAAGTTGGGCACAAGAGCCAACCATGACAAAAATACTAAAATTGAGTGTTTTCAGAACAGATTTTAAAACTAGGAAGTTAGAAATGAAGAATAGGTGATACCAGTGTATTTGTAAATTACTTAATATCCAATCAACCACATTTACATTTCTTTATTACTTTGTCTAACTACAGAAGTTAAACACAGACAAGTGAATGCTCCAACAACTAGCTAAACTATCTCTTTCAAGGAAAGATTTAATTCACTACTTGAAAGACAATTACTTCCAGTCTGACCTGCCTGCATGAACAGACAAAAACGGCTGTTGAGAAAATAATCTGTTGCTTGCAAATATTAAGTACATTGAAATTCACTTTTGAAATGAATTCTTCATATCGAGCATTTTTCAATAGTTGTGGTCCCAATTAAAACTTAAGTGAAAATGTACTATATGTGTAATCTGTGTTTTAGCTGAGATCTAACATATAGTAACTATAAATAGAAGTGCTATGTGGGCAGATTACATACCTGATAAATATCTAACGCTTGCATTGCATATTTTACCAGTTTTATATAGATTTGAGTCTCCTTAGGTTGCAACTGCTTATTAGGAATGAATTGTGCTTCTGAAAGAAGAATAAGATAGTTAAGCATTAAAAATACCATTTGCTTTCATTCTAGAGAGGCTTTTTTCTGCAGAATTATGAGAGATAAATGCAATTAAATATGCAATTTTACCACCAGGAGCTTTGCATGAGGTGATGCCCCACGTGATCGTCTTGACCCCACAGACCAAAGTTTTCACTAAGCTCCGGCAGTCCGTGACCTGAAATGTCTGCTTATCTTCTTTTTCTTTCTCCCCTTGTTTTTCAAACACAGGTACTGGTGCAGGGGCCACGGGAGTGGCTGGGGCAGGAGATGGGACAGGAACAGGGGCTGCATTTGCTGCTGTGGGCACTCCAGGTAAGGCGGCTTCAGCTGCCCCGAGCTCGGACTGAGGCTTGCACTTCTTAAAAATGACAGACAGCTGGTAGCGTGCTATGGTGTGGAATTTCAGAACGAACACCTAAGGCCAAGAAGGAGAGGCAGATCAAAGAGCAGGGATGGGGGGAAAGAAAAAGAAAATAAGTTTCTTCTTCAAAAATCATCCTAAATTTAATAGTACTAATATTTCAAATCAGCACACTAAGATCAATACAACCTACAGCTATTTTTGAAGTCATTCAAATGACAGCAAGTATTTTTAAGTGTATCAATAAACTAGTTTGCCTTTTTCAAACAACTAGTGCATCCTTGATTTTCAAAAATACAAAAAAAACCTCCATATAAAGATCCTTAAAAAGGATCATTAGGTCTTCAAAGAGCGGATATTTCTAATGGTACAGATTGTATTGTGCCATGCCAACGACCTGTGCAAAGATCCTCTTTCAGGGCTTAAAAAAAACCCACACCAAAAAGTACACCCATAACCAGAAGGCATTAAAATAAGAAATATAATTCTTGCATACTCTTATGCAAGGAAAAAAAGATTGTAACTAAAATTTAGAATAAAATTATTAAAAAAAAAAACAAGCTACTCAAAACAGGCATTCAGATTCCTGCAGTGAAACTAGCCACCAAATGAAGCTGAGATGACAAAGCATCTCCACTACACTTGAGATATTATCCCAGCTGCAGAGCATTTGAAAGAGCCCTTCTCTGAAGCACTGAAGTGAAATACAGTACACAGGCTGTTCCTACATATTCTCATCTCTGAAGAAAGGAGAAAGTAAAATGTGATTGACAACATACTACAAAACAGGATATCCAAGCAATTATCAAAGGCTTTAAACAAATCAGTACCTCCAGCATTCTCATAAGAATGTCTCTACCATTTCCATTTTCCTGTTCACTTTTAGACCGGATACAGTCTACCAAATTTAGCAGAAGCTTGCAAGACATGGTCTGGATACTGCTTGGCAAGGATTCATCATCAATGTTCTTGGCAAACAGCTGGACAGCCAGGGAGAGGTCGTTGAGAGGCAAATGCTGCCGGACATGATGTACCAGGTCTGCCAGTGTGCTGTATGCAAGGGGTCTACAGCCAAAACAAGGAATGAGGAAAACACATTGAGCACAACTGAAAATGCTGTTAATTTGACTAAACAAATAATGACTGCCTGGAAATATTTCCAAATTTCTCAATGTAAGTTTTTTATTTTCATATGCAAACCCAGAGTTCACAAGGCTTTTTCAGTTACACAAGGGAATTTTAAGCTGTGCAATCCCACCAACGATGCATCAATCCATCCCACAACCCTGGTATTGCCTCTCTGATCTTTCTTCCTTCACTGCTTAACACCTCACCACATATTTTCATCTACATGAAGTTAACATGCATGTTAGCCACATTTGGAGCAGTGCTGGCAATCTGTTTCATAATTTATCATAAATTATTCATGATTTCAAAAGCAGTTATGAAAACTGATAAATTTTAAAAATCATTTCATTTCAAATACCAGGTAAAGAACCTAGCAGAGCAAATACTTCTAAATCTAATACATGTTGTCAATAAGCTACACGTGATACTTAAACAAAAGGAAGTAATTCCCCTAGTTCAGATACTAATTCAGTCAGCAAGCTCACCTAAAATTTAGACTATTGAAGACAAAGAAAGTTAACTATTGTCTCCATTTACTTTTTCAATTGCAAACAAGTTAAGTTTTAAAGTATTCATTGACAAAACAGTTTAAATCTCACTCAGATTTTACACTGGACATAAGACTTAGGGTGCTTCATGAAATATTGGGCAGATACTGAGTTGGTTTCTCCATTTTGGTTGTCCTCCACAATTCAAAAAACTGAAATTATCTTCATTCACCCACTTTTCTTATTTTGTCCTACACTCACATTACCATGCTGTGCCAGCAAAGTGTTAAACAAAAGCTACCATTACAGCAGCAGAAGCTCTGCCAATAAAAGAATCTAGTAAATTTAGTTATTTGAAACAAAGATTTAGAACCCTATACAGAAGCTGCTGTAAATATTAATCATTTTCAAAGTAAGCAGCCCTGGCAGGCACTCAGATCGTTACTCTAAACTTTCTCATACCTCAGCGTCTCCCGGGCAGTATATCCAGAGCCAATCAGTATAGATTCATCAAACAGCTTGTCCATGCATGGAATAAATTCTAGAATTTAAAAATCAAAAAAATGAAAAAGGAATACTCAACAATTGGCAAAGGAAACAATCAAAATAAGATAGTTAAGCATTAAACCACTTAACTCAGGTATTTAAACCTAAAGTTAGAAAGTGATTTCATCCCCAAATTAATTCCTGAATGATATAAAAGGCAGTTTATAAGCCTTGAAATTTTCAAACAATCTCTTGTGACTGTCTACTCAACTGACACCTGCCCCTTGAGTAACACTGCAGTACCCAGTCAAAACCAACTATATTTGCAAA